>CM042392.1:32538656-32656156 GCA_023634145.1 Thymallus thymallus | reverse complement strand
AGACTGCAGATGGTGATATGGCTGCTTAGACTGCAGATGGTGAGAGGGCTGCTTAGACTGCAGATGGTGAGAGGGCTGCTTAGACTGCAGATGGTGAGAGGGCTGCTTAGGCTGCTTGCTGTCTCTTTTCCTCTTTCGTAAAGGGTGTGTGTGTAACCATAGTAACCATAGTAAAGGGTGTGTGTGTGTGTGTGAGTAACCATAGTAAAGGGTGTGTGTGTGTGTGTGTGTAACCATAGTAACCATAGTAAAAATATAACCATATTTATAAAATATAAATATAGGACCAAACACACATCACGACAAGAGAGACAACACAACACTACATAAAGAGATACCTAGACAACAACATAGCAAGGCAGCAACACATGACAGCACAGCATGGTAGTAACACAACATGACAAGAAAATGGTAGCAACACAACATGGTAGCAGCACAAAACATGGTACAAACATTGGGCACAGACAACAGCACACAGGGCAAGAAGGTAGAGACAACAATACATCACGCAAAGCAGCCACACCTGTCAGTAAGAGTGTCCATGATTGAGTCTTTGAATGAAGAGATTGAGATAAAACTGTCCAGTTTGAGTGTTTGTTGCAGCTCGTTCCAGTCGCTAGCTGCAGTGAACTGAAAAGACGGGCGACCCAGGGATGTGTGTGCTTTGGGGACCTTTAACAGAATGTGACTGGCAGAACGGTGTTGTATGTGGAGGATGAGGGCTGCAAAAGATATCTCAGATAGGGGGGAGTGAGGCCTAAGAGGGTTTTATAAATAAGCATCAATCAATGGGTCTTGCGACGGGTATACAGAGATGACCAGTTTACAGAGGAGTATAGAGTGCAGTGTTGTGTCCTATAAGGAGCCTTGGTGGCAAATCTGATGGCTGAATGGTAAAGAACATCTAGCCGCTCGAGAACACCCTTACCTGCCGATCTATAAATTATGTCTCCGTAATCTAGCATGGGTAGGATGGTCATTTGAATCAGGGTTAGTTTGGCAGCTTCGGTGAAAGAGGAGCGATTACGATAGAGGAAACCAAGTCTAGATTTAACTTTAGCCTGCAGCTTTGATATGTGCTGAGAGAAGGACAGTGTACCGTCTAGCCATACTCCCAAGTACTTGTATGAGGTGACTACCTCAAGCTCTAAACCCTCAGAGGTAGTAATCACACCTGTGGGGAGAGGGGCATTCTTCTTACCAAACCACATGACCTTTGTTTTGGAGGTGTTCAGAACAAGGTTAAGGGTAGATAAAACTTGTGGGACACTAAGAAAGCTTTGTTGTAGAGCATTTAACACTAAATCCGGGGAGCGGCCAGCTGAGTATAAGACTGTATCATCTGCATATAAATGGATGAGAGAGCTTCCTGCTGCCTGAGCTATGATGTTGATGTAAATTGAGAAGAGCGTGGGGCCTAGGATTGAGCCTTGGGGTACTCCCTTGGTGACAGGCAGTGGCTGAGACAGCAAATTTTTTGACTTTATACACTGCACTCTTTTGCCCTCAGAACAGCCTCAATTTGTCAGGGCATGGACTCTACAAGGTGTTGAAAGCATTCCACAGGGATGCTGGCCCATGTTGTCTCCAATGCTTCCCACAGTTGTGTCAAGTTGGATGGATGTCCTTTGGGTGGTGGACCATTCTTGATACACACGGGAAACTGTTGTGCATGAAAAACCCAGCAGTTTTGCAGTTCTTGACACAAAGCCTGGCACCTACTACCATACCCCTTTCAAAGGCACTTAAATCTTTTGTCTTGCCCATTCACCCTCTGAATGGCAAACATACACAATCCATGTCTCAATTGTCTCAAGGCTTAAAAATACTTCTTTGACCTGTCACCTCCCCTTCATCTAAAGGGATTTGAAGTGGATTTAACAGGTGTGTTCTGTATACTCAGTTTATATATTTATATATATTTATAACAGGTCTTCCCCTTCCACTCTGTGTATAGTGTATGGTCAAGTGTTGTGTGTTGATATCAGTGCTTGTTACTCCAGCAGGACTGCTTCACAGTGGAAGGGGAGGACCTGAAGCACGACTTTGAGAGACTGCAGCTGGCCATGGACATGGTGGGGTTCCTGCCTGCCACACGCAAACAGTAAGCATATTACACACTGACGCATGTCTGTCTGTCTCTGTCTGTCTCTTTTTATTTTATTTAACCTTTATTTAACTCAGTTAAGAACTAATTCTTATTTACAATGACGGCCTACCTACAGGGTCGGCCCCTGGAGAAAATTAGGTTTACGTGCCTTGCTCAAGGACACATTGACAGGTTTTTCACCTTGTCGGCTCGGTTATTCAAACCAGCGACCTTTCGGTTACTGGCCCAAGGCTCTAACCGCTAGGCTACCTGCCTATCCTGTCCCTTATCTCATATTGAACTCTCTCTCCCTCTCTGTCTGGTAGGATCTTCTCCCTGTCTGTCTGACTCTCTCTCCCTCTCTGTCTGGGTGGATCTTCTCCCTGTCTGTCTGACTCTCTCTCCCTCTCTGTCTGGTAGGATCTTCTCCCTGTCTGTCTGACTCTCTCTCCCTCTCTGTCTGGTAGGATCTTCCCCCTGTCTTTCTGACCCTCTCTCCCTCTGTCTGGTAGGATCTTCTCTCTGTTGTCTGCTATCCTCCACCTGGGCAACATCCTCTACAAGAAGAAGACCTACAGAGAAGACTCCATAGACATCTGTAACCCAGAGGTGCTGCCCACCATCTCAGAGCTGCTCCAGGTGAACCCCCATGCCTATTGGTCATCCATCCATCCATCCATCCATCCATCCATCCATCCATCCATCCATCCATCCATCCATCCATCCATCCATCCATCCATCCATCCATCCATCCATCCATCCATCCATCCATCCATCCATCCATTCATTCATTCATTTGTGAATGTATTAGTCTGTCCATCCATCCATCCATCATCCATCCATCCATCCATCCATTGATTAATTAATCCGTCCTGCCATTTATCCAATCATTCATTCATTGTTACACTACAACAGTTATTAGCTCAAGGACTGTTCTCAGGTCTGCAATATTATGGTTGATCTGAAATATTATGAATTTCGATAGAGGCTTAGTTACGGCTGAAGAGAAATTCTATATTTGTATATTTCCATGACTAAGTAGAGAGGGTGTTAGTATATATTCTTCTATGTGTATTCAATAAGGTTTACAGGCAGACAAAGAGACATGAACACTGTACACACAGACATTCATTCTTGACATGTTGAACTGTTTGGCAAGGTGAAAGAAACATCATCAATTATTTTGTATCATATAACGCATGAACTGCAGTTGGCATGTTGAATTCTCAGTATTTTCATGGCTCTAATGAATGCGAACAGCTGAAAGATTAGTCAGAGTATGTGACAACAGGATGTTGTTAGTCACTCACGGTACCTCCTTCAGTTTGGAAATTATTTTGAGTTTGTGTGCAACGTATTTGGCCTCTCGATTAGACAAGGGGCTTGTTCCAGATGTGTGTGCAGTGACATCTGCCTCTCTCAATAGGCTGTCTGCTGGAGCGAAGGCCTGTGTGTGTGTTTGTGTGTGTGTGTTCTGCTCTACACAAGACGCTAACCATGTCAGTGTCAGTCAGAAAGGGGGGGGGGCTGTTTTTATCTAGACTGACTGACGGACCTGACTGTCTTTGAACTTGTCTTTGAACTTGTCTTTGAAGGTGAAGGAGGAGATGCTGTTCGAGGCTCTGACCACCAGGAAGACAGTGACGGTGGGAGAGAAGCTGATCGTTCCCTACAAACTGGCCGAGGTAAGCATGACATTTCCCGCTCTGCTTACGACAACAAACACTTCCACAGCAAAATATAATAACACAACTGTACAAGACAACACAGAATGCTTTGAACCCTATCTGACCCCACAGTGACATCAACACGGCCTCAGAACTTCAGAACTCTCCTAGCTATTTAATCTTGTCTGGAGTGGAGTCTGGAGTGGAGGGACTTTATTTATAGAGTTGTGTTTATGAATTCCTGAGGACTCTCCTTGTTTGCTTGGATTGGCTTTCCTGATGCCAACACTCAAAAGGCTTTTGTAGTCAACGGGAGAAGGGTGTACAGTCAAAGATTGTCTATTATATTGACGTGACCGCTCCAACAATGGAAATACATGTCCTCAAAGATGGAAGGCAGGCAGGAGGAGGCGAGATCAGAAGGGACCATTCTAGCCAATGAGAGGGCAGATACAGTTGAAGTCGGACGTTTACATACACCTTAGCCAAAATATATTTAAACTCAATTTTCCACAATTCCTGACATTTAATCCTAGTAAAAATTCCCTGTTTTAGGTCAGTTAGGCTCATCACTTTATTTTAAGAATGTGAAATGTCAGAATAATAGTAGAGAGAATTATTTATTTCAGATTTTATTTATTTCATTACATTCCCAGTGGGTCAGAAGTTTACATACACTCAATTAGTATTTGGTAGCATTGCCTTCAAATTGTTTAAATTGGGTCAAACGTTTCGGGTAGCCTTCCACAAGCTTCCCACAATAAGTTGGGTGAATTTTGACCCATTCCTCCTGACAGAACTGGTGTAACTGAGTCAGGTTTGTAGGCCTCCTTGCTCGCACACGCTTTTTCAGTTCTGCCCACAAATGTTCTATAAGATTGAGGTCCCCTTTGTGATGGCCACTCCAATACCTTGACTTTGGAGTGGCCTGGCCGTGAGGGTGTGTGGCCTGGGGAGCTGGAAGGGAGGTGGACAGGGCCAGTATTGAACCTGTTAAAAAATTGGTTTAGCTCATTGGCTCTTTCCTGGGTCCCCTCCGTCTGCCCACTGTTTGACTTAGCATATAACAAGTCCAGAGTTTTATTATTCCTGGTTGGGCACTTCACAAACTGTTTGAACGTGGGCAGCGTTGAAGAGAGAGATGCATTGTTAAAATCTCCCAAAATGGCAAAGAAGGCACTGGGATGCAACCTCGCGATAACAGAGTGGATGACGTCAGTGGAGTGCGGGATGTAAACAATAACAGAAATGGCCGCCATGGATTCCCTTGGAAAATAGTAGTGTCTCAGGCTAACGGCTAAGAGCTCAATGTCCGGGCTACAAAACTGTTCCTTAACAGTAATAGGGCTTGGATTACACCATCTGTTGTTAACTAATAAAGCCAGCCCCCCTTCCCTTACCGGAAGAAGCGCCGTCCTTGTTCGCTCTGATAGTGATGTTCTCTATGGGGATGTTATCATTCAGCCATGTCTCTGTAAAGAATTGTAGACTAGCTTCCTTGTAGTCTCTTTGTCCACGGACCAGACCCTCAAGCTCATCCACCTTGTTATGTAGCGATCTCACGTTGCCCATAATGATAGACGGTATAGCCGGCTTGTACTTACTCAGCTTTGCCTTACATTTCTGACCTGCCCTGCATCCACTCCAACGCCCTTTCAACTCGTCTGGAATATCAAACTTTTCCCTTGGGTGTGCTTAATTCAGGAGCTGGGCTCGGTTGTAAATAATTGAGGACTCGTGTGTACATTCGGCGCTGAGAAAAATAAAAAGTGCCTCAGTGATTAAAAGGATCGCTAAAACTTAGTAAAACAGTAGCACTCCAAAAAAAATAAACAGAACAGGTCAGAAGGCTGATGATAGAACAGATCAGGTCAGAATGCTGATGATAGAACAGATCAGGTCAGAATGCTGATGATAGAACAGATCAGGTCAGAATGCTGATGATAGAACAGATCAGGTCAGAATGTTCATCAGTTCATTAGCCTCTCAAAAGTCCACATGTCAAAGCTTGTTAAGGTGACATTGACATTGATCAGCTTAAAGGTGCCTTGGTTTTGCTTTGCTAAGCTGGTGCATTGCAGTACTTTGCAGAGAGCAGGTGTTGGCTGGGCTCCTGTCCACAGTTGGAGAAGCAGATGGGAGAGAGAGTGGTATTATATTGGCCCGCATCACTGAGTCAATGATACTGCAGATGGACAGACAGACATACAGTATATCTTGATTGAGAGACGTGTAAAAAGACAGTCAGACAGGTAGATAGATACATTTATAAAGAGATGGAGAGATATATGCTATAGGAAATATAGTAGAGAAACAGACAGACAGACAGACAGACAGACCTATACATTGATGGAAAGAGGTAATACATTAGAGAGCTTAAATCAACAGACGGAGAGAGATGATACAGTACAGTACATAGATTGTTGTTGTTGTTCTGTAATGCTGTACTCCTAGTCTTTGTGTGGGTATGGCCTTGAGTGTCTGATATCCTTGTACAGTATTACATCTCTCTAAGACCACATACTGCGCAGGGGGATTAGCAAGCGCTTTAAGAAGGGGGAAACATCAGGACAATTGAGAGAATGCCAAGAGTTTGCAAAGCTGTCATCAAGGCAAATGGTGGCTACTTTGATGAATCTCAAATCTAAAATATATATTTATTTTTTTACATTATGTAAGGCTTTCATAATGGGGGGGGGGGGTTACAGAAGGATCAGCCCATGGTCCAGATTAGATAAATGTACAGTGTGTGTGTGTAGCACAGTGATTTGAGCAGATGGTAAAATGTGTCCATGTCCTATGATTGTCTGTGTGTGTAGGCTGGCAGCGTGCGGGACTCCATGGCCAAATCTCTGTACAGCGCCCTGTTTGACTGGATCGTCTTTAGGACCAACCATGCTCTACTCAACAACAAGGACCTGGAGCACAGTGCCAAGGTAGGATTTGGACACACACACACACACACACACACCACATATACACACCACATATACACTCACACACATAATTCATGCAAGCTCTGAAACACACAGCAGTATACCACCCTGCATCCAACTGCTGGCTTGCCTCTGGAGCTAAGCAGCTTTGGTCCTGGTCGGTCCCTGGATGGGAGACCAGATAGTGGTGTTAGAGGGACAGTAAGAGGAGCTCTTTCCTCTGGTCCCCCAAAAATATCCCAATGCCCAGGGCAGTGATTGGGGACTGCCTTGGATTGCCTTGTGTAAGGTGCAGTGGATGGGACATTAAACGGTAGTCCTGACTTGCTGTGGTCACTAAAGATCCCATGGCACTTATCATAGCCCCGGTGTCCTGGCTAAATTCCCAATCTGACCCTCATACCATCATGGCCACCTAATCATCCCCAGCTTCCAATTGGCTCATTCACCCCCCCTACTGAACAAAAATATAAACACAACATGTAAAGTGTTGGTCCCATGTTTCATGAGCTGAAATAAAAGACCCCAGAAATGTTCCATACGCACAAAAAGCTTATTTCTCTCAAATGTTGTGCACAAATGTGTTTACATCCCTGTTAGTGAGCATTTCTCCTTTGCCAAGATAATCTATCCACCTGACAGGTGTGGCATATCAAGAAGCTGATTAAACAGCATGGTGAATTTCACAGATGCACCTTGTGCCGGGGACAATAAAAGGTCACTCTAAAATGTGCAGTTTTGTCACACAACACAATGCCACAGATGTGTCAAGTTTAGAGGGAGCGTGCAATTGACATGCTGACTGCAGGAATGTCTACCAGAGCGGTTGCCAGTGAATTGAATGTTAATTTCTCTACCATAAGATGCCTCCAACATCGTTTTAGAGAGTTTGGTAGTACGTCCAACCGGCCTCACAACCGCAGACCACGTGTAACCACGCCAGCCCAGGACCGCCAAATTCAGGCCCAGCCATGGCTGTGCCCCTGCCCAGTCATGTGAAATCCATAGATTAGGGCCTAATTAATTTATTTAAATTGACTGATTTCCTTATATGAACTGTTGAAATTGTTGCACGTTGCACATTATATACTTGCTTGCATGCACACGCACACACACACACACACACACACACATTACACATGCAAGCACTGACGCACCCAGATACACCCACTCTCTCTCTCTCTGTCCCTCTCTCACTCACACACGCACATCGTTTCATCATAGGTCAGTTGAGTGTATCATGTTTTTGCGCTGTGGTTAAGAAAACATAGGCTGTGTGTTCCTGTCCCTGAGCCAGAGTGCAGAGTGATGCGATCTACAGCGTTTTGTTCTAATGTTCTAATGTGATGTGATCTACAGTGTCGTTTAAATGTTCTAATGTGATGTGATCTACAGTGTGTTGTTGTAATGTTCTAATGTGGTGTGATCTACAGTGTCGTTTAAATGTTCTAATGTGATGTGATCTGCAGTGTGTTGTTGTAATGTTCTAATGTGATGTGATCAACAGTGTGTTGTTGTAATGTTCTAATGTGATGTGATCTACAGTGTTGTTGTAATGTTGTAATGTGGTGTGATCTACAGTGTGTTGTTGTAATGTTCTAATGTGATGTGATCTACAGTGTTGTTGTAATGTTGTAATGTGGTGTGATCTACAGTGTGTTGTTGTAATGTTCTAATGTGATGTGATCTACAGTGTGTTGTTGTAATGTTGTAATGTGGTGTGATCTACAGTGTGTTGTTGTAATGTTGCAATGTGATCTACAGTGTGTTGTTGTAATGTTCTAATGTGATGTGATCTACAGTGTGTTGTTGTAATGTTCTAATGTGATGTGATCTACAGTGTGTTGTTGTAATGTTCTAATGTGATGTGATCTACAGTGTGTTGTTGTAATGTTCTAATATGATGTGATCTACAGTGTGTTGTTGTAATGTTGCAATGTGATCTACAGTGTGTTGTTGTAATGTTCTAATGTGATGTGATCTACAGTGTGTTGTTGTAATGTTCTAATGTGATGTGATCTACAGTGTGTTGTTGTAATGTTGTAATGTGGTGTGATCTACAGTGTGTTGTTGTAATGTTGCAATGTGATCTACAGTGTGTTGTTGTAATGTTCTAATGTGATGTGATCTACAGTGTGTTGTTGTAATGTTCTAATGTGATGTGATCTACAGTGTGTTGTTGTAATGTTGTAATGTGGTGTGATCTACAGTGTGTTGTTGTAATGTTGCAATGTGATCTACAGTGTGTTGTTGTAATGTTCTAATGTGATGTGATCTACAGTGTGTTGTTGTAATGTTCTAATGTGATGTGATCTACAGTGTGTTGTTGTAATGTTCTAATGTGATGTGATCAACAGTGTGTTGTTGTAATGTTCTAATGTGATGTCTTTGCCCAGCTGACATCCAAAGGATTAGATCACACATCATATTTTTTTCTCTCCTCCCAAATCTGTGTGTGTGTGTGTGTGTGTGTGTGTGTGTGTGTGTGTGTGTGTGTGTGTGTGTGTGTGTGTGTGTGTGCACAAGAGTGTGTATGCATGTGTGAGAGAGAGCAGATGAGGTTAGATTTACACTATTGTGGTTTGGGGTCATGTGAGACGCTCTGTTGTGTCTCTCAGTCCTCCTCTATTCCACACAGTGCTCTATTTTGTGCCCCTCAGTCCTCCTCTATCTCTCTATTGTGTCTCTGTCCTCCTCTATCTCTCTGTTGTGTCTCAGTCCTCTTCTATTTCTCTATTGTGACCCCCCCAGTCCTCTTCTATCTCTCTATTGTGTCTCTGTCCTCCTCTATCTCTCTGTTGTGTCTCAGTCCTCTTCTATCTCTCTATTGTGCCCCTCAGTCCTCCTCTATCTCTCTGTTGAGTCTATGTCCTCCTCTATCTCTCTGTGTTCCTCAGTCCTCTTCTATCTCTCTGTTGTCTTCCTCAGTCCTTTTCTATCTCTCTTTTATGTTTCTCAGTCCTCCTCTATCTCTCTATTGTGTTTCTCAGTCCTCCTCTATCTATCTATTGTGTTTCTCAGTGCTCCTCTATCTCTCTATTGTGTTTCTCAGTGCTCCTCTATCTATCTATTGTGTTTCTCAGTGCTCCTCTATCTCTCTATTGTGTTTCTCAGTGCTCCTCTATCTATCTATTGTGTTTCTCAGTGCTCCTCTATCTCTCTGTTGTGTTTCTCAGTGCTCCTCTATCTCTCTATTGTGTTTCTCAGTGCTCCTCTATCTATCTATTGTGTTTCTCAGTGCTCCTCTATCTCTCTATTGTGTTTCTCAGTGCTCCTCTATCTATCTATTGTGTTTCTCAGTGCTCCTCTATCTCTCTATTGTGTTTCTCAGTGCTCCTCTATCTCTCTATTGTGTTTCTCAGTGCTCCTCTATCTCTCTATTGTGTTTCTCAGTGCTCCTCTATCTCTCTATTGTGTTTCTCAGTGCTCCTCTATCTCTCTATTGTGTTTCTCAGTCCTCCTCTATCTCTCTATTGTGTTTCTCAGTGCTCCTCTATCTCTCTATTGTGTTTCTCAGTGCTCCTCTATCTCTCTGTTGTGTTTCTCAGTCCTCTTCTTTCTCTCTATTGTGTTCCTCAGTCCTCCTCTATCTCTCTGTTGTACCCCTCAGTCCTCCTCTATCTCTCTGTTTCATCAAGAGTTCATTGTCATTGTTTCTAAATTGACTTATGCATAATTTTTTTAAATATGTTTGATCGATTAAAAAATAAAATACATCTAACTAAACTCTCTTTCACTTCAGATTCTTTCAATTGGAGTGCTGGACATCTTTGGCTTTGAAGACTACGAGAACAACAGCTTTGAGCAGTTTTGCATCAACTTTGCCAACGAGAGGCTCCATCATTACTTCAACCAGCACCTCTTCAAGCTAGAACAGGTAAGGTATATTTCTGTGTGTGTCCACAGGAGGTTGGTGGCACCTTAATTGGGGACATTTGTGGTTCTAGCTTACAAAATATCAGCATAATATAGATATATTTTAAGTTAGCCTTCAGCATTGGAAATTCCCCTTACTGAGCTCAGGACCTAGTCAATACAATCACAGAAAACCTTTATGATGTCACCTCAATGAAAGTTAACCAAATCAATAATGTGATAGTTAGGTTGTAATGGTTTTGCTGCAGGCTACACGCATTATCATGATGAAACTGTGTGAAATTATATCTAATGTTATGTAAGCTAGTTGGACTGAAAACTGAATATTGTTGCCCTATGTGTAATAGCATAGCAAGCAACATAGCAACATAGGCTAACAAACATAAGTGTTATACTAGCCTATTTCATTACATGCATAATATTATACTCAGAAAGAGATGACATCGCTGCATACCTTTATCTTTTGTGCGTTTCTCTTCTTCTTTCCTCTTTTTCCTAAACTGGGCACCTGATTGGCTTAGACCTTTTCTTATCCATTTGTGTTGATTTGTCACTCGAGCATCAATACATTACCCATCACCCAACACTGTCAACCAAGAGTCAAGACTAAACAAATTCACCTTGGTGGTGTGCAGACTGGTTTTATATTATTCTTAACCATTTCACACAAACCAGAAAAAATGCAACAATATGTCTATGAAACTATACAGTATATTCAAAGTATTATGAATGAATGGTGGTTTATTTGGTAACCTTTTTATTGACCTGATGACGTGGCCATCCCTCACCTTTTTATTGACCTGATGACGTGGCCGTCTCTCACCTTTTTATCAACCTGATGACGTGGTCGTCTCAATGGGGGGGAGCAGAGGCTCACACATCTAACATACATGATGAACATATGCAGTGAAATAATACAAATGACTGCCCGGTCAAATACAGCTGGTCATTTTACAGCTGCTCAAATACAGCTGGTCATTTTACAGCTGCTCAAATACAGCTGGTCAAATACAGCTGGTCATTTTACAGCTGGTCATTTTACAGCTGGTCAAATACAGCTGGTCATTTTACAGCTGGTCATTTTACAGCTGGTCAAATACAGCTGGTCATTTTACAGCTGGTCAAATACAGCTGGCCATTTTACAGCTGGTCAAATACAGCTGGCCATTTTACAGCTGGTCATTTTACAGCTGGTCAAATACAGCTGGTCATTTTACAGCTGGTCATTTTACAGCTGGTCAAATACAGCTGGTCATTTTACAGCTGGTCAAATACAGCTGGCCATTTTACAGCTGGTCATTTTAGTGTTGAGTAATATTGGTTGAGGTGTGTGCATTTTGTTATGGAATACATAGTTGTTTAAGGCCGTGTCAAACAGTAGCTAGATGTAACCAACACGGCATTAGTAATTCCATAGAAAGTCTGCTTTTCCTGTTAGTCCTATACTGTCCATCCCTCACTGTGTTTTCTTAACTGACACATGATTGGGACAACTAGTAGGTGTGAAACTGCCTCAAAAACATCACCTCTAATGTTGCTTTAAGGGGGTTCAAGTTTATTAGGCTTTAGTCATCAGTTCATCCACAAGTTTGGCCCTGCATAGTTATTTATTTTATAATATAAACTGTTTTCATATGGGAGTTTATTTTACAGTAGAAACTGTTTTCATATGGGAGTTTATTTTACATTATAAACCGGGTGGTTCGAGCCCTGAATGCTGATTGGCTGAAAGCCGTGGTATATCAGACCGTATACTATGGGTAAGACAAAAAAATACTATTTACTGTTATAATTATGTTGGTAACCAGTTTTATAATAGCAATAGGCCACCTCTGGGGTTTGTGGTATATGGCCAATATACCATGGCTAAGAGCTGTATCCAGGGACTCCCCGTTAAGCTTAAATACAAACAGTTTTCATATGGGAGTTTATTTTACAATACAAACAGTTTTCATATGGGAGTTTATTTTACAATACAAACAGTTTTCATATGGGACTTTATTTTACAATACAAACAGTTTTCATATTTTACAATAGAAACTGTTCCGGGCCCTGTGGAAGGGTTGCCAGTTTCGGACTAATTTGTGTTTGTTTAAATAGTACAGTGTGGTCATGGCCTCTGGCATTTGGATAAGGGAAAATACTCCACACCTCTACTCCCCCTTCCTCGCTTGGGTAGATGTTGCACAGATATAGGATCAGCTAGCTAACTTATCCTACCCAAATCCTAACCTTAACCATTATGGTGATTGCATGCAAAGCTGACCTTAAATCAGTGTCCAGGAGCAAATGCATCCTAGTCATACTCCCCTGCACTGGGCTCTCTCACCTCTCCAACCATTCAGTTACACTTATCAGCAGGGCTGTCTCACCTCTCCAACCATTCAGTTACACTTATCAGCAGGGCTGTCTCACCTCTCCAACCATTCAGTTACACTTATCAGCAGGGCTGTCTCACATCTCCAACCATTCAGTTACACTTATCAGCAGGGCTGTCTTACCTCTCCAACCATTCAGTTACTCTTATCAGCAGGGCTTTCTCACCTCTCCAACCATTCAGTTACTCTTATCAGCAGGGCTGTCTCACCTGTCCAACCATTCAGTTACACTTATCAGCAGGGCTGTCTTACCTCTCCAACCATTCAGTTACTCTTATCAGCAGGGCTGTCTCACCTCTCCAACCATTCAGTTACACTTATCAGCAGGGCTTTCTCACCTCTCCAACCATTCAGTTACTCTTATCAGCAGGGCTGTCTCACCTCTCCAACCATTCAGTTACTCTTATCAGCAGGGCTGTCTTACCTCTCCAACCATTCAGTTACTCTTATCAGCAGGGCTGTCTCACCTCTCCAACCATTCAGTTACTCTTATCAGCAGGGCTGTCTTACCTCTCCAACAAATCACTTACTCTTATCAGCAGCAAGTGTTTATGTTTGAACAGTGGCCAAAGCAAATAGGACCGCACCAAATACTATTTCCAACAGGGGGCCCAGCTCCAATGTTTACACAACCATGCCAAATGCGCTTGAGTTTTTGCTCCATCTCTATGAAAATTATTACAGACGTATTGGTGCTCAAAAACCCATGGCTACATATGCAAACGGTGTATCACATCTACGCACCCTCCTGAGATGTGTAGACTTCTCACCAACTGGAAGAAAACATCTGTGCTCTGGTGTGTTTGAAATCACATGGCGATTCAGTTCCGTCTTTCTAAATAGAATGTCAGTTTAGCCACACATTTTTTTTTAAATAAAAAACATTTAACATTTTAGAGGGACCTTTGTGACAGAAACGGTTGAAACGTGGACACACTGGTGACCTTTGTGAGAAAACGGTTGAAAACGTGGACACACTGGTGACCTTTGAGGAAACAGTTGAAACGTGGACACGCTGGTGACCTTTGTGAGAAAACGGTTGAAAACGTGGACACACTGGTGACCTTTGAGGAAACGGTTGAAACGTGGACACACTGGTGACCTTTGTGAGAAAACGGTTGACATGTGGACACACTGGTGACCTTTGTGAGGAAACGGTTGACACGTGGACACACTGGTGACCTTTGTGAGAAAACGGTTGACATGTAGACACAATGGTGACCTTTGTGAGGAAACGGTTGAAACGTGGACACACTGGTGACCTTTGTGAGAAAACGGTTGAAACGTGGACACACTGGTGACCTTTGTGAGGAAACGGTTGAAGCGTGGACACACTGGTGACCTTAGAGGAAACGGTTGAAACGTGGACACACTGGTGACCTTTGTGAGGAAACGGTTGAAGCGTGGACACACTGGTGACCTTTGTGAGAAAACGGTTGACATGTAGACACACTGGTGACCTTTGTGAGGAAACGGTTGAAACGTGGACACACTGGTGACCTTTGTGAGGAAACGGTTGACACGTGGACACACTGGTGACCTTTGTGAGGAAACGGTTGACACGTGGACACACTGGTGACCTTTGTGAGGAAACGGTTGACACGTGGACACACTGGTGACCTTTGTTGTATAGTCTTGGTTTTTGGTCGGTGGATTTGAGGTCTGGTCTGTTTTAATGCAGCTTATACTTTTTTAACGCTATGAGCGTCTCTGTTCATGGTGCCTCTCTATTCATGGTGTCTCTCTGTTCATGGTGTCTCTCTGTTCATGGTGTCTCTCTGTTCATGGTGTCTCTCTGTTCATGGTGTCTCTCTGTTCATGGTGCCTCTGTTCATGGTGCCTCTCTGTTCATGGTGCCTCTGTTCATGGTGCCTCTCTGTTCATGGTGTCTCTCAGTTCATGATGCCTCTCTGTTCATGGTGTCTCTCTGTTCATGGTGCCTCTCTGTTCATGGTGTCTCTCTGCTGCCTTCACCAGACTGTCAACCTTTGACCTGACATTCACTTGAATTTGATTAAATAAACTCTATTGATACCCAACGGGGAAATGTAATGGATGACATGTGAACAACTTTTACCACCGGCACAGTTTCTGACACAACGCAAATGTTGTTTCCCCCTACAGGAAGAATACAGGGCCGAGGGCATCAGCTGGCACAACATCGACTACATCGACAACACGGCCTGCATCAACCTTATCAGCAAGAAGCGCACCGCGCTGCTTCATCTGCTGGACGAAGAGTGCAAGTACGTGAGCTGTCATGTCAGAGCCTTTCTCTTTCATCAAGCTGACGCTCCTATAGATAGATAGATAGATAGATAGATAGATAGATAGATAGATAGATAGATAGATAGATAGATAGATAGATAGATAGATAGATAGATAGATAGATAGATAGATAGATAGATAGATAGATAGATAGATAGATAGATAGATAGATAGATAGATAGATAGATAGATAGATACTTTATTGATCCCCGAGGGGAAATTTCTTCGTCAAGTAGCTACGAAAAAACACAGGGCAGGTGCAAAATGCCAGAACGAAAAGACACAAAAGACAGATACATGATACATAGTGCGGCAGTATGAAAAAGTATAAAAATAAAATAAGTTGCTCTCAGAGGATGTGTTGGTACCATTCTTTATTCAGTGCTGTGTTCTTAGGCAAGATTGTGAGTGAGCCCACTCCCTTGGCTGAGAAGCAACCCCACACATGAATGGTCTCAGGATGCTTTACTGTTGACATAACACAGGACTGATGGTAGCGCTCACCTTGTCTTCTCCGGACAAGGTGTTTTCCGGATGGCCCAAACAATCGGAAAGGGGATTCATCAGAGAAAATGACTCTACCCCAGTCCTCAGCAGTCCAATCCCTGTACCTTTTGCAGAATATCTGTCTGTCCCTGATGTTTTTCCTGGAGAGAAGTGGCTTCTTTGCTGCCCTTCTTGACACCAGGCCATCCTCCAAAAGTCTTCGCCTCACTGTGTGTGCAGATGCACCCACACCTGCCTGCTGCCATTCCTGAGCAAGCTCTGCACTGGTGGTGCCCCGATCCCGCAGCTGAATGAACTTTAGGAGACGGTCCTGGCGCTTGCTGGACTTTCTTGGGCGCCCTGACGCCTTCTTCACAACAATTGAACCTCTCTCCTTGAAGTTCTTGATGATCCGATAAATGGTTGATTTAGGTGCAATCTTACCAGCAGCAATATCCTTGCTGTGAAGCCCTTTTTGTGCAAAGCAATGATGACGGCAAGTGTTTCCTTGCAGGTAACCATGGTTGACAGAGGAAGAACAATGATTTCAAGCACCACCCTCCTTTTAAAGCTTCCAGTCTGTTATTCTGACTCAATCAGCATGACAGAGTGATCTCCAGCCTTGTCCTCCTCAACACTCTCACCTGTGTTAACGAGACAATCACTGACATGATGGCAGCTGGTCCTTTTGTGGCAGGGATGAAATGCAGTGGAAATGTTTTTGGGGGATTAAGTTCATTTTCATGGCAAAGAGGGACTTAATTAATTAATTAATTGCAATTCATCTGATCACTCTTCATGACATTCTGGAGTATATGCAAATTGCCATCATCAACACTGAGGCAGCAAACTTTGTGGAGACCAGTACTTATGTCATTCTCAAAACTTTTGGCCACGACTGTACATTGTTACAGAGTGTTAGGTGAAAAAAAAAAGATAAAAATGTTGCAAGTTGATATAGGTAAATAAGGAGTATTTGCATGGTTAACTATACTATACAGGTCGATGGCAGAGAAATACTTAAATAGCTAAAAGTGAGTACGATATAAGTGAGGGTAATAATAGTTTACTTCATATACAGACTGGTTAAATGTACAGGTAAGTTAATATTAGCATGGTTACATTAACTGTACAGGTAAATGACAGGAAGAGATACTTAAATAGCTAAATGTGTGTATGATATCATTTGGGGTAATAATAGTAATTCCCTTAAAATACAGTCCTTAGTACAGGGTTTAATTACAGATAAATGCACGTATTGCACATTCAATATACTAAAAGCAATGAAAAAAGATACAACTGACAGGATACTAATATGCATTCCTGAGTGAATGACTACGTAAGTTCAGTCCAAGAATTACTTACAATATTGCATGTGATATGATATAACAACTGTACATGAACATGTATATACAGACCTGAATGAATAAATAAATACGTCCTGAGTGAATGAGTGATTACAGACCAGAGTTACTCACGGATGGATCCATAATTGTTAAACTAGGTCCTAACACCTCAATAGTTCCAGGTCTATGTTGCTGACGGCACGGCACCCCGGTGAGGCATTAAATAGTCTAATAGCCGCCGACAGGAAGGACCTCATGTAGCGCTCTCTGGCACACCGGGGTGGGATCAGTCTGTGACTGAAGGTGCTCCTCTGCGTCATAACCATGGCATGCAGAGGGTGGGTGACGTTGTCCATGATGGCCAGCAGTTTGGCCAGGATCCGTCTCTCCACCACCTCCTCTAGAGTGCCAAGGTTAATCCCCAGGACAGAGCTAGCCTTCCTGGTCATCTTATTTACCCAAGAAGCATCACCAGCTTTTATGTTGGCGCTCCAGCACACTACTGGTAGAAGGTATGCAGTAGTTTACTGCACACGTTGAAGGACCTGAGTCTCTTCAGAAAGTAGAGTCGGCTCTGGCCCTTTTTGTACAGGGCCCCGGTGTTACCAGCCCATTCCAGCCTGTTGTCCATATGGACTCCCAGGAACTTGTATGACCCAACCATTTCCACATCCATCCCCTGTATAGGGACTGCAGTCAGTTGGGCCTTGGTTCTCCTGAAGTCCATCACCATCTCCTTTGTTTTGCTGATGTTGAGCTGAAGGTTCTGCTCACACCACAACACAAAGTCATTGATTGTGCTCCTGTACTCCTCCTCCTGCCAACCCCTGATGCACCCTACAATTGCGGAGTAATCCGAGAACTTCTGTAGGTGGCAGTTATATTTGAAGTCTGAGGTGTAGAGGATGAACAGGAAGGGGGACAGGACCGTTCCCTGGGGGGCCCCTGTGTTGCTCACTGCCCGTTCTGATACACAGCTCTGTAGTCGCACAAATTGTGGCCTACCGGTCAGGTAGTCCGTGACCCAGGAGACTAAAGGTGCTTCCACTTTCATCCTCTTCATCTGAATGGTGTTGAATGCACCGGAGAAGTAAAAAAACATAACCCTCACAGACCAGGTGAGAGTAGGCCCTCTGCAGAAGGTAGATGGTTGCATCATCCACCCCGATGTTGCGCTGATATGCGAATTGCAGGGGGTCCTGTGATGTACACACCAGGGGTCTGAGGTGAGCGAGGACTAACCTTTCCAGGGTCTTCATGATGTGGGATGTTAGCGCTACAGGTCTGAAGTCATTCAGGACAGTGGGGTGCGCCTTCTTGAGCACTGAGACCAGGCAGGATGTTTTCCACAGCACAGGGACCCTTTCCAGGCGCGGAGGTGGGGAGGGGGTCGCTGATTGTCTCAACAGAGGTGTTATGAGCAAAGTGGGGGTGGGACAGTCGTGAGGGTGTGTGGCCTGGGGAGCTGGAGGGGAGGTGGACAGGGCCAGTATCGAACCTGTTAAAAGATTGGTTCAGCTCTTTGGCTTTGTCCTGGGTCCCCTCCGTCTGCCCACTGTTTGACTTTTTGAAGCCAGTGATATTTCTCATACCCTTCCACACCTCTCTCACCTGGCTCTGCCTCAGCTTGTCCTCCATCTTCTCCTTATACACTCTCTTCCCCTCAGCACTCCGCATCTTCAGCTCCCTCTGGACACATTTTAATTTGTCCTTGTCCCCCTCCTTGAAGGCCCTCTTCTTCTCATTCAGCAGGGCCTTCAGGTCGCTGGTGACCCAGGGTTTATTATTTGGAAAACAGCGTACCTTCCTGGTGGGTACAGTGTTTGATATAGTCCGTTATGATATAGTCTGTTATGCAGTCAGTAAGTCCATCAATGTCATCCCTATAAGCCTCACAGAGCACATCCCAGACTGTTGTTTCAAAGCAGTCCTGTAGGGCCTCATTCACTTCCGGAGACCATCTCCTAATGGTCCTAGTGGTCGCAGATTGCTGTTGGACCATAGGTCTGTAGAGTGGGGTGAGGTGGACAAGGTTGTGATCCGATCTACCGAGGGGAGGGAGTGAAGTGGAGTTGTATGCATCCTTCACATTAGCATTTAACCATTCCAGAGTTCTATTATTCCTGGTTGAGCACTTCACAAACTGTTTAAACGTGGGCAGCGTTGAAGAGAGAGATGCATGGTTAAAACCCCCCTGAAATGTTAAAGAAAGCACTGGGAAGTCTGTAACCTCGCGATAACAGAGTGGATGACGTCACACTCTGTGTTTGCGTCAGCGAAAGGCGGGATGTAAACAATAACAGCAATGGCTGCCGTGAATTCCCTCTGCAAATAGTAGGGTCTCAGGCTAACGGCTAACAGCTCAATGTAGTTTTGGTGAAGAATTAGTCTTGGCTCAGAAGAACATGGTAGGCCATGTTTTGGTTATTATGTCAAACTTCTTTAGAACAAAGCCAATCTAAAACCAACTTGGCTACATTGCTGGACCAACACTCATTGACAATGGCCTTAGAGTTACTCCACATGAGCAGAGCACAGACAAGATGAGGAATATAGACTAACAGGCTCTCTTTATTACTAGCGAAATACTTGATTGATTTCAACATTAGCCAGGTTAACTTAAGCGCATTAAAACTAATGATACACGCAAACTCATATATTTACCTTCTTGGGGAACACGTACGCCCTTTTTAAAGCCTCTCCCACAGGCCACTGCACAATCCCATTTCAATCCCTCATAAATTAAACCCACCTTTGCACACAAAAACACACAGAACCGCCATGACCATATTAGCCACGTAACCCAGCCATTAGCTCTGCTAGCCACTTTGCCCTGAACACTCATCTGGATGTAATAACTAGTGGATGGAAGAGTGTAGGGACTGTTTGGACCGCTTTTCCAGAGCAACAAGGCCGGAGGGATCTTTTTTCCATCTTAAAGGCCTCCTTCCCGGGCCTTTTTTCGTGATTTATTCCATCACAGAGAGGAATGCAATGCTAATGATTATGAAGCCACTTTAAGATTTCATTATTCATAGTTAGCTTGAGGCCTCTTTCAGACTCTCTCAATGATCGCATTTGTTTCCAGAGGCCCTACTACCGGTTAGTCCATTTATAACGGGCAAGTGAGGCAAGTTCTCTAACCCCAAGGGGAACCAGGAAGTGTCATAGCTCCCCAAAGGCATGTTTTAGTGAGTGGGGTGTAGTGTTCCTTTAAATCTATAATATGTAACTTTTTGGTTATAGATCTGTCATTCTCATTGAAAGCCAGTCTAAGAAGCAGTAGATTAGTTCTGTGTGTTCTATTTCTATACTTCCCGTTCTTAAGTTTAGTTTTTGCGTCTTTTACGTTCGGTTTTGTACACCAGCGTCAAACCTGATTTTTGCGACCAGGAAATTGAGGAGTGGCGCAGTGGTCTAAGTCTAGGGTCGCAGTGCTAGAGGCGTCACTACAGACCCAGGTTCGATCCCAGGCTGTGTTGCAGCCTGCCGCGAACGGGAAACCCATGAGGCGGCGCACAATTGGCCCAGGGTCGTCCGGGTTAGGGGAGGGTTTTTTCCCATCGCACTCTAGCGACTCCTTGTGGCTGACCAAGGTTGCCAGTTGTACAGTGTTTCCTCTGACCCATTGGTGTGGCTGGCTTCCGTGTTAAGCGAGCAGTGTGTCAAGTGTGGCTTTGCAGGGGCGTGTTTCGGAGGATGCATGGCTCTCGCCTTCGCCTCTCCTGAGCCCGCATGGGAGTTGCAGCGATGGGACAAGACTGCTATGACACCTCCTGGTTCCCCTTGGGGCCAGAGAACCAGACAAGTCAGTAGATACCCTGGTCTCTGATCCTGCAGTCCTAACAGTCCCTCATCTCCCCTTCTCTGTTTCTTTAGTTTCCCTCAGGCCTCTAACCAGACCCTGCTGGACAAGTTCAAACGGCAGCACGAGGGCAACAGCTACATGGAGTTCCCTGCCGTCATGGAGCCCGCCTTCATTATACGCCACTACGCCGGCAAGGTCAAGTACGGCGTCAAAGTAAGGACTGCTGACGTGACCACATGTCCCTGTAGAATCAGTGTCAACCGCAACCCATTTGTCAATAATTAATTTACAACAGCTCTGTATGTCAGCCTACAGTATATATCAGTGTTGTGTTATTACTGACAGACACTACTGGTAAGGTTTGTTCATTAATGGATGCAGCCTACTGGGCCTCTAATAAATGTACACAGAAAAAAAAAAAATGTGAACCTGTCATAACAAAGACATGATGCACAAAGCAAATTCTCAGCTAAAATAAAGAAAATGGTGGTATTGCAAATTCTACATTGAGTTTTTCATGGCAAATACTGTTTATCGCAGAAATCCTTTGGGTCCTAAGACCAAATGAAGGCATATGTCTCTATGGTAACAGTTACCACACAGATGGTTTTGGCCCTGCCTGTGTTCCATTCTGTAAGCCATCCTCATTAGACTTCTAATAAGTAGTGACTGACAGAAACCACTTGTTGTTCCATTGATCTGTTTTACCATTTACCATTCACAGCCCAGTTCCCTGCTGTGTTTTGATATACAGTGCATTTGGAAAGCATTACTAACTCCACTATCTGTAGGCCGTCATTGTAAATAAGAATTTGTTATTAACTGACTTGCCTAGTTAAATAAAGGTTAAATAAAAATAAAAACAAATTTAATTCTGCCCCTACAGGACTTCAGGGAGAAGAACACTGATCACATGCGCCTGGACATCGTGGCCCTGTTGAAGAGCAGTAAGAACGCCTTCATCTGTGGCCTGATGGGTATCGATCCGGTGGCCACCTTCCGCTGGGCCATCCTCAGAACCTACTTCAGAGCCATGGTGGCCTTCAGGGAGGCTGGGAAGAGACACGCTGACAAGAAGACTGGTGAGACCATAGACTGCGGGTGTAGCTACAGTTGACGTCGGAAGTTTACATACACTTAGGTTGAAGTCTTTAAAACTAATTTTTCAACCACTCCACAGATTTCATGTTAACAAACTATAGTTTTGGCAAGTTGGTGAGGACATCTACTTTAATTATTCCAACAATTGTTTACATTATTTCACATACAGTGGGGAGAACAAGTATTTGATACACTGCCAATTTTGCAGGTTTTCCCACTTACAAAGCATGTAGAAGTCTGTAATTTTTATCATGGGTACTCTTCAACTGTGAGTGATGGAATCTAAAACAAAAATCCAGAAAATCACATTGTATGATTTTTAAGTAATTAATTTGCATTTTATTGCATGACATAAGTATTTGATACATCAGAAAAGCAGAACTTAATATTAGGTACAGAAACCTTTGTTTGCAATTACAGAGATTACAGAGTTTCCTGTAGTTCTTGACCAGGTTTGCACACACTGCAGCAGGGATTTTGGCCCACTCCTCCATAAAGATCCTTCAGGTTTCGGGGCTGTCGCTGGGCAATACAGACTTTCAGCTCCCTCCAAAGATTTTCTATTGGGTTCAGGTCTGGAGACTGGCTAGGCCACTCCAGGACCTTGAGATGCTTCTTACGGAGCCACTCCTTAGTTGCCCTGGCTGTGTGTTTCGGGTCGTTGTCATGCTGCAAGACCCAGCCACGACCCATCTTCAATGCTCTTACTGAGGGAAGGAGGTTGTTGGCCAAGATCTCGCGATACATGGCCCCATCCATCCTCCCCTCAATACGGTGCAGTCGTCCTGTCCCCTTTGCAGAAAAGCATCCCCAAAGAATGATGTTTCCACCTCCATGCTTCACGGTTGGGATGGTGTTCTTGGGGTTGTATTCATCCTTCTTATTCCTCCAAACACGGCGAGTGGAGTTTAGACCAAAAAGCTCTATTTTTGTCTCATCAGACCACATGACCTTCTCCCATTCCTCATCTGGATCATCCAGATGGTCATTGGCAAACTTCAGACGGGCCTGGACATGCGCTGGCTTGAGCAGGGGGACCTTGCGTGTGCTGCAGGATTTTAATCCATGACGGCGTAGTGTGTTACTAATGGTTATCTTTGAGACTGTGGTCCCAGCTCTCTTCAGGTCATTGACCAGGTCCTGACGTGTAGTTCTGGGCTGATCCCTCACCTTCCTCATGATCATTGATGCCCCACGAGGTGAGATCTTGCATGGTGCCCCAGACCGAGGGAGATTGACCGTCATCTTGAACTTCTTCCATTTTCTAATAATTGCGCCAACACTTGTTGCCTTCTCACAGTTGCTTGCCTATTGTCCTGTAGCCCATCCCAGCCTTGTGCAGGTCTACAATTTTATCCCTGATGTCTTTACACAGCTCTCTGGTCTTGGCCATTGTGGAGAGGTTGGAGTCTGTTTGATTGAGTGTGTGGACAGGTGTATTTTATACAGGTAACGAGTTCAAACAGGTGCAGTTAATACAGGTAATGAGTGGAGAACAGGAGGGCTTCTTAAAGAAAAACTAACAGGTCTGTGAGAGCCGGAATTCTTACTGATTGGTAGGTGATCAAATACTTATGTCATGCAATAAAATGCAAATTAATTATTTAAAAATCATACAATGTGATTTTCTGGATTTTTGTTTTAGATTCCGTCTCTCACAGTTGAAGTGTACCTATGATAAAAATTACAGACCTCTACATGCTTTGTAAGTAGGAAAACCTGGAAAATCGGCAGTGTATCAAATACTTGTTCTCCCCACTGTATAATTCACTATCACAATTCCAGTGGGTCAGAAGTTTACATACACTAAGTTGACTGTGCCTTTAAACAGCTTGGAAAAGGTGTACCTGTGGATGTATTTCAAGGCCTACCTTCAAACTCAGTGCCTCTTTGCTCGACATCATGGGAAAATCAAAAGAAATCAGCCAAGAACTCAGATAACTTTTTTTGTAGACCTCCACAAGTTTGGTTCATCCTTGGGAGCAATTTCCAAATGCCTGAAGTTACCACGTTCATCTGTACAAACAATTGTACGCAAGTATAAACACCATGGGACCACGCAGCCGTCATACCGCTCAGGAAGAAGATATCAATCCTAGAACAACGGCAAAGGACCTTGTGAAGATGCTGGAGGAAACCGGTACAAAAGTATCTATATCCACAATAAAGCGAGTCCTATATCTACATAACCTGAAAGTCCGCTCAGCAAGGAGGAAGCCACTGCTCCAAAACCACCATAAAAAAGCCAGACTACAGTTTGCAACTGCACATGGGGACAAAGATCATACTTTTTGGAGAAATGTCCTCTGGTCTGATGAAACAAAAATAGAACTGCTTGGCCATAATGACAATCGTTATGTTTGGAGGAAAAAGAGGGAGGCTTGCAAGCCGAAGAACACCATCCCAACCGTGAAGCACAGGGGTGGCAGCATCATATGTTGGGAGTGCTTTGCTGCAGGAGGGACTGGTGCATTTCACAAAATAGATGGCATCATGAGGAAGCAAAATGATGTGGATATATTGAAGCAACATCTCAAGACGTCAGTCAGGAAGTTAAAGCTTGGTCGCAAATGGGTCTTCCAAATGGACAATGAACCCAAGCATACTTCCAAAGTTATGGCAAAATGGCTTAAGGACAACAAAGTCAAGGTATTGGAGTGGCCATCACGAAGCCCTGACCTCAATCCTATAGAACATTTATGGACAGAACTGAAAAAGCGTGTGCGAGCAAGGAGGCCTACAAACCTGACTCAGTTACACCAGTTCTGTCAGGAGCAATGGGCCAAAATTCACCCAATTTATTGTGGGAAGCTTGTGGAAGGTTACCTCAAAACGTTTGACCCAAGTTAAACAATTTAAAAGGCAATGCTACCAAATACTAATTGAGTGTATGTAAACTTCTGACCCACTGGGAATGTGATGAAAGAAATAAAAGCTGAAATAAATCATTCTCTCTACTATTATTCTGACATTTCACATTCTTAAAATAAAGTGGTGATCCTAACTGACCTAAGACAGGGAATTTGTACTAGGATTAAATGTCAGGAATTGTGAAAAACTGAGTTTAAATGTATTTGGCTAAGGTGTATGTAATCTTCCGACTTCAACTGTATATACAGTACATAGCCAAACACACAGACATGTACACGTGTAAACTCACTGAAACACACACACACACACACACACACACTCTTGGACATACACATTCATACTCTCCCAGACACACACTCTCACCCCTCTTCCAGAGTGACAGAGAGCCGGATGCCTCTCGTGATGTGAGTTTTCTCCTCCCAGAGCCCCCACAATACAGTATGTTTCCCTCAGTGGGCTGTCAGAAATAGCAACTGCTCAAATGTTTAACTTCTCCCCGAGTTGGAAGGGATAATAAGTGTCCTCGCCACACAATATGACTCCTAAACGTTCTGTGATCAGACAAGCTTGACTCCACAACCCTGAACGCAACTCTTTTCCATTATTCATAGCCATTGAGACCGCCCCCGGTTTGGGGGATGTTCAAGTATGCATTTCTTCATCCAGAAAGAACAACAGTGGCAAGGTAACTTCCTGGTCTGTTTCGGAGGTGAAGGAGTTTTAACTCTCCCCCCGACCACTGATGATGTAGGGGCTGTCCCTTATCCACATTAGGCTTAATCTCCTATAATTACATGCTGAGCTTCCACATTAGGCTTCACCTCCTATAATTACATGCTGAGCTTCCACATTAGGCTTCACCTCCTATAATTACATGCTGAGCTTCCACATTAGGCTTCTCCCTCTCTCAGGGAATGATGCTGTTGTACCGTGTGTCGTCAAGAGTGTGGACAGCTTCAGCTTCCTCCACCACCCCGTGCACCAGAGGAGCCTGGAGATCCTGCAGAGATGCAAAGATGAGAAATACAGTAAGTAAACTCCAAGTCCCACAATGCTCTCTGCTGCCCACCTCTCTCCTGGGCTTTTGTACACGTTTTTCCATAGAGTAGAAAGAAATGTTTGCTGCTTTGAATATGATATCTCAGTGAGACTGAGTAACAACATCTGTGGGGGCCCCCTGGCCGGTTATTCGAACATAACAACAAGTTTAGATAGCTGACCGCTAAACTAACTTAGCAATCTAAAATGTTTTAGCTGACATGGGCTAATTGACTGACTATCAGTGTCTGACATAACAAGAGAAAAACTGCTGATGCACACACACATTTCGAAATTGCACCTTGTGTATTCTAATATTCTAACTCAATAAGTTGATCTCGGGCCGCCAGTTGACCATCCCTGATTTAACATGTAACCAAATGTATTTAGTTAATATGTATAGCCACTCCTTTCCTCTCAACTCTCCCTTCTAGTTAGGTCAAATCAATCAAGGTGTTACTTTCATGCTTTATTGACAAATTACACAGAGGCTAAATATGAAATAATAAATAGGTCAGCAACAATTTTTGGCCTTGATGAGAAAATTGCATTGCTTTCACTAATAAAACTGAAAAAAGACTTGGATCCTCATAAAGGCACTGTTGAGCTATTTGTCCTGGAATAGTTATTGTAATTAAGCTGTCTTTCATGTATGACCACTCGCACAATGGTGTTGCGCACACACACACACTAGTGTATTCGTATTTATTATGGATCCCCTGTTGCCAAGGCTACTCTTCCTGGAGTCTGTTATACATTTTTTAAAACATTACTGTAAGGTCTGCAAGCGATACCATACATCCGCAACACCAACAAGAAGATACAGCCCATAATCACCAAGATCCCAACCCACACAAACGCAACACTCATCTCCGTTCCCAATCACCAGAATTCTAAACAGCTGTTTACCATTTCCCCATCAGTATATTACCCAGGTTCATTCTCCCTTCTGTGTGAGGTATTGTTTGTATGTGCAACCCTACTAAGACCTTCGTTACGCTTTATAGATTGTGATTCCAGTTTGACCTTTTTCCTGCCTTTAGTTTTTGAGTCCGTCTAAACCCTAGTCTGTACCTTAGCCTGAGTCTGCCCGTGTACCAACCTGTTTTAGTTTTTTGATTACCCCGTTAGCCTGCTCCTTTTGTACTGTTGCTGTTTTTTCTCTGGACTACCTGTTAACAACCTCTGCCTGTACATCTGACGACTTCTTTTTCCTGATCCTGGAAATTATTAAAAACTACATTTGCAAGCTCTGCAAGTGGGACCTACCATCTGCCTCCGGGTTGTATTCTTACAATTACAATACATTCATAACAGATTTCACAACACACTAAGTGCCCTCAGGCCCATACTCCACCACTACCACATATCTACAGTACAAAATCCACTGTCAGTTCAGAGGCAGACTGACAATAGCCTGGTCCCTGTGTGTGTGTGTGCGCGTGCGTTCATGCAAAATTGTCATAGCATGATTGCCATGTAAGTCAAACTGAATCCAACAGCTTCAGTGTCTTCTGTGTTTCGAACAATGTACAGAGTTCAGTATGCCTTCAAACCGTCTACTGACCTGTAGCCTGTCCTCTAAACCAATCCACCATGCTGTTCTTACTTCATCCAATATCTCATTTTCACCCAATCCAAATATCTCATTCCCACTTGATCCAATATCTTGTTTCCACTTGATCCAATATCTTGTTTCCACTTGATCCATTATCTTGTTTCCACTTGATCCAGTATCTTGTTTCCACTTGATCCATTATCTTGTTTCCACTTGATCCAGTATCTTGTTCTTTCTTGATCTGATATCACCATTCAATAATGGCGTTGCGTATGTACCACATTTTATACAATTGTTGACACATTTCTCTCTCTCTTCAACTGTCTCTCCGTCCTCCCTTCCATCTCTGTCTTGTACAGGTATCACTCGAAAGAATCCCCGGACCCCCTTGTCAGACCTCCAGGGCACCAACACAATGAAGGAGAAGCCTCACAGGTACCTATCACACTGTTTTATGGACTATCAAAGCATAAATGTACTCCCTATTGCACTCTCTCTCTTCGTCTTTCTCTCTCTTCCTCTCCCTCTCCCTCCTCTCTCTCGCTCTATGTCTCTCTCTGTCCTCTAGGGATGGTTATGGTATGTCTCTCTCTGTCCTCTAGGGATGGTTATGGTATGTCTCTCTGTCCTCTAGGGATGGTTATGGTATGTCTCTCTCTGTCCTCTAGGGATGGTTATGGTATGTCTCTCTGTCCTCTAGGGATGGTTATGGTATGTCTCTCTCTGTCCTCTAGGGATGGTTATGGTATGTCTCTCTGTCCTCTAGGGATGGTTATGGTATGTCTCTCTCTGTCCTCTAGGGATGGTTATGGTGTGTCTCTATGTCCTTTAGGGATGGTTATGGTATGTCTCTCTGTCCTCTAGGGATGGTTATAGTGTGTCTCTCTCTGTCCTCTAGGGATGGTTATGGTATGTCTCTCTCTGTCCTCTAGGGATGGTTATGGTATGTCTCTCTGTCCTCTAGGGATGGTTATGGTATGTCTCTCTCTGTCCTCTAGGGATGGTTATGGTATGTCTCTCTCTGTCCTCTAGGGATGGTTATGGTATGTCTCTCTGTCCTCTAGGGATGGTTATGGTATGTCTCTCTCTGTCCTCTAGGGATGGTTATGGTATGTCTCTCTCTGTCCTCTAGGGATGGTTATGGTATGTCTCTCTCTGTCCTCTAGGGATGGTTATGGTGTGGGCTGTAACGGGTGTAGCTCCAAACAGGGTTGTCTGTCCTCCTCAGAGTTAGATGATGGCATCTTCTTCAACTCCACTAGCAGCAAGCTGCTGGAGAGGGCACAGGGCATCCTCATGTGAGTATGACTACAAAGTCAAATCAAATCAAAGTTTATTGGTCACGTACATAGTTTTGCAGACATTACCACTGGTGCAGGGAAATGCTGTTGTTTCTAGCTCCAACAATGCAGAAATATCTAGCAACACAATAACAATATCTAGCAACACAATAACAATATCTAGCAACACAATAACAATATCTAGCAACACAATAACAATATCTAGCAACACAATAGCAATATCTAGCAACACAATAGCAATATCTAGCAACACAATAGCAATATCTAGCAACACAATAACAATACACACAATCTAAACATTAGGAACAGAGTCAGAGTCTAAATACAGCTACACTGGGTTGGAACAACAGTCACTGTTCAATCCACGGTCAATGTGTGTTCATACTTTATGATTCTCCTGGTGGAGAGCCCAGGGTCTGACCATCACCATGAACGCTCAAGCCACGGTCAGAAACCATGGTCAGGCAGTGGTCAATGTGTGTTCATACTGTAATATATCTGGCAACCAATCTCTGTCTCTCTCCTAGGCGAAACAAAAAGTCCAAGTCCAAGCCCAACCTTCCAAAGGTAAGGTCCTTACAAAGCCGTAGTCATTTTACACCTTCAAAGTACAAGTGATCATTTTCTATGGTTTCAACGTGACATACGATCTATTCTAGGAGGAAATGTCAATAGTGAAGTAATGGATTACAGCACTGTAGTGAAATTCCAGAGCTTTATGGAGACGAGCATAGGTGGACAGTAACAGTTTGGCCGTAGGAGGGCGAGAATACGTCTGTGAATTATTTTCAATACTATATTGTCTGACCGTGTTCCTATGGCGGTTCCTGTATCTGTTCAGCACCTGCTGGACGTGAAGTCTCTGAGGTACCTGAGCAATGTGACCCTCCACGACCGCATCACCAAGTCCCTCCTTCTCCTGCACAACAAAAAGAAAACCCCAAGCATCAGCGCCCAGTTCCAGGTTAGACTTCACACCTCTCTCACCATTTAGTGGCAGGCTCTGCGTCCTTCATCTCCACTCAGCTCCTACGTATCTCGAGGCACTTTATGAAGATCTTAAGAATTGGATAGATGTCAAATGAAATACATATATAAATTAAACATTTACTTAAAGCTCATTTCGCAAAACATGTCAGAGTAATTATCTCAGATCAATTTGGAATGGAACAGGAGTCTACTATAATAAATAACATTGGCTTTTATAATACCTGGTTTATGCAACATGAACATGGCAATATGATTAGCTAGACCAGGGGTTCCCAACCTTTTTCATCCCACAGACCACCAGTACGCATTAATCTTTTCCAAAACACATATTTAATGAAATACATGAATCGCGGGAGTTAAACGCAACCAACAACAGAACAATGAGAGTCAAATGAACAACTGGCAGCTTAGTTAGGATCTGAAATGCATTCCTTATTACATTCTTACACTGTATATTTACTTCCATTTTTGGTAATCCACTTAAATACATTCACTTTTACATAGCCTATGGCAGGTAAGACTTTCCTGAAAAACGTTATCCACGAAACCAGTGCTAGTAGCCTAACAAAAAAACATAAAACTAATAAGCGTTACGGCCAACTGGAGGATGAGCGCGCACACACACACCTAGAGCGGGAGACAGGTTTACAACACACACACACACACACACACACACACACGCCTAGAGCGGGAGACAGGTTTACAATACACACACACACACACACAATTTTTACTCTTGCCTTGAAGAACATTTACAGAGATTTAGAACATTTATTGTGGCTGAAGATATCAGCCATGTATGCCAGTTTGGCAATCCACTCAAAATCCATGAGGTGATCTGATAGGTCACATTTTGAGTCAAGTAAAAAAAGCCTCACTTCATCTCTTAACTCGAAAAGGCGGGTGAGGACCTTTCCTCTTGAGAGCCAAGGTACGTCTGTGTTTAAAAGCCAGTTACGGGGCTCACAGCCAATCTCCTCACATAAAGCTGAAAATAAACACGATTGCAGAGGACTGCTTTTGATGAAATGTACAATTTGAACTGCTTCATCCAAAACAATCTTAAGATCTACAGGCATTTTCTTTGCCGCCAAGGCCTCCCTGTGTATCATGCAGTGCACAGACTTTGCTTGCGCAGCCACTGCTTTCACACATGTGACAACTCCACTGTGTCGTCTGATCTTTGCAGAAGCACCATCAGTGCTCACACCCACACATTTTGACCAATCAATACCATTTGATAGAATTAAGGTGTTCAGAATGGCAAAAATAGCCTCTACAGTTGAATATGTTGGTAAAGATTTACAAAAGAAAAGTCAGTAGGTTTGATAGGTCTGTTAATTGGTCCAGTTGGAGAGCATAAAAACTGATTTATTTTATCCTGGTTATAAGCTGTTCATTCACGTCTTGGGCCAATCCTGCGTTTGATTGTATTATCCAACAATGAAATCAGTTTCATTTGTGTGCATGCCTTCTCTCCCAGCATTACACTCACCATCTCCTTATTGGCGGGAAAAATCAGATCCTCGCCGATAGTGTGCGGTTTTCCTTGCTTTGCTACAAGTCGAGCTACACGATATGATGCCTCCACAGCTTTTGAGTTGTCACTACCTCTGGCTGCATATTCCAGAACTTTCTTTCTACTTTTAAACTCTGTAAGCTTGTTTTCAAAAAATTCTAGTGGCTTGGATTTGTCTTCCTCATGTTTAGTCTCAAGGTGACGACGAAGCTTAGCCGGCTTTAATTCTTCATTTGAGACTTCATTGCACAAAACACATAATGGTAATGGTTCATTTTCGGTACCTGTGTAGGTACGTCCCAGCGCCAAGTACTGTTGTACATTCTCCTCACTTTTCTTATGTTTGTCTGAACATCTTCTGTTGGTTCTGGGTGATCAAGGCCCTCAGCTGATTCAGTTACTTTTCTTTTAAGTGAACCTGTGGCTAACCATTTTGTCAATTTTGTAAACCTACTGACTTTTACAAGCCAGATAGCTAACTAATAAATTAACAAGCGATGAGCAACAACTGACAGCCATGGCATCATGTGCACTCTTCTGAGGTAACTACGCTGCTAGCAGAGTTGCAAGGTCTTGCTAAAGGCACATTCACTCAAAACCCACTCACAAAGCCTGAAAAGTAGCCCATATTTTAGAAATTGTTTGCAAAAAGTTGTAAAGAAAAAGGTTCAAATTAACACCGGGCAAAATAGTCTATAGTGTTACGGTTGTATTTTATTTTTTATAAATTAAATCATTGGCATTTATTTTTTCCGTGGACCACCTGCAGTACCTCCACAGACCACTAGCTAGAGCATGGCTGTAGTGGGTTTGTTCCCGGGACCACCCGTGCGTAAAGATTTATGCACGCATGACTGTACTGTAAGTTACTTTGAATAAAAGCGTCTGCTAAATGGCATTTATTATTATTAGTATTATTATTATGACATTACTAATGCTGTGATGTCATTGTCTCTTGCTGTGTAAAGGCCTCTCTGAACAAGCTGATGGAGACCCTGGGTCAGTCGGAGCCCTACTTTGTCAAGTGTGTCCGCTCCAATGCAGAGAAGGTATATTCCGCTAACAGCTACTGTAGGAACAGCTGCTTCAGTTAGGTTAGATGCTAATGTAACAATGAAACCACTGAAAGAGGAAATTGTCTGTTAGCCCGTTATACTGTGTTTTATTGTTCTTGTGTGTTTTAACTCTCTCTCTTGCTCTCTCTCTTTCTCTTTCTCCCTCTCTTTCCTTCTCTCTCTCTCTCTCTCTCTCTCTCTCTCTCTCCCTTTCCTTCTCTCAGCTCCCCCTGCGTTTCAACGATGCCCTCGTGCTCAGGCAGCTGAGGTACACAGGCATGCTGGAGACCGTCCGTATCCGCCAATCAGGATACGCCATCAAATACACCTTCCAGGTAAGACCTCACAACAACCAATCAGGATACAGCACTGAAGTCATGGGATTAGCATAACAGATACACATTACTGTGTATTCCTTTGTTGAATGCGCTGACTGTAAGTCTGTTAAGTGACTAAAACATAACATGGTCCTAATTGGCATCGTTCAGCCCCAGTAGATGTAGTGATGTCACATCCATGCACTTGGAATGTGGTCAACCCTAACTTGTATCTCTTTAAGGTCACTGTTGATATGTTGTTTTAAATATATTTTGTTTTGTCTTTGCAGGACTTTGTGCATCACTTTCATGTGCTTTTGCCAGAAATTACTAGACCAACCAAGTCTGGCATCAGGGAGTTCTTTCGTCAAGTTCATCTAACACCTGCTGGGTATCAAGTTGGCAACACAATGGTAAGCTCTCTCTCTCTCTCTCTCTCTCTCTCTCTCTGTCTCTCTCTCTCTCTCTCTCTCTCTCTCTCTCTCTCTCTCTCTCTCTCTCTCTCTCTCTCTCTCTCTCTCTCTCTCTCTCTCTCTCTCTCTCTCTCTCTCTCTCTCTCTCTCTCTGTCTCTCTTTCGCTTTCTCTTTCTCTCTCTCTCTCTCTCCTCTCTCTCTCTCTCTCTCTCTCTCTCTCTCTCTCTCTCTCTCTCTCTCTCTCGGTCTCTCTCTCTCTCTCTCTCTCTCTCTCTCTCTCTCTCTCTCTCTCTCTCTCTCTCTCTGTCTCTCTTTCGCTTTCTCTTTCTCTCTCTCTCTCTCTCTCTCTCTCTCTCTCTCTCTCTCTCTCTCTCTCTCTCTCTCTCTCTCTCTCTCTCTCTCTCTCTCTCTCTCTGTCTCTCTTTCGCTTTCTCTTTCTCTCTCTCTCTCTCTCTCTCTCTCTCTCTCTCTCTCTCTCTCTCTCTCTCTCTCTCTCTCTCTCTCTCTCTCTCTCTCTCTCGCTCTCTCTCTCTCGCTCTTTCTCTCTCTTTCTTTCTTTCTTTCTTTCGCTTTCTCTTTCTCTCTTTCTTTCTCTCTCTCTTTCTCTTTCTCTCTTTCTCTTTCTTGCTCTCTCATTGCAGCCTTTCTATTCCCTGGGTGTGGATGTGTCTAGTCAATGACGGCCCCTCTCCCCTGGGTCTCTCTCTGTACTGCAGGTGTTCCTGCGGGAGGCGGAGCGCCAGCGGCTGCAGGCCCTGCTCCACACGGAGGTGTTAGGGCGTATTGTCACGCTGCAGCGCCGCTTCCGAGCTCGGCTGGAGAGGAAACACTTCCTCAACATGAGACAGGCCGCTGATGTCATCCAGGTGAGACGCCGTAGTCAGGGCACCACACCAGTTACTGTGTAGAATGACATGGGTAGAATAAATATGGCCGCCAGTCTAACCATCACAGAACATTTACTTTTCTTTCGTATTTTAGTGGTTTTATTGAACAGAGAGGACAGTGGAGAGAACACTGGAAAGTGAGGAGATGTGCGAGTCAGATTCTAGATTTAATTTTGGATCGGAGATGCTTAATGTGAGTCAGGAAGGAGAGTTTACAGTCTAACCAGACGCCTAGGTATTTGTAAGTGTCCGCGTATTCTAAGTCGGACCCGTCGAGAGTAGTGATGATAGTCTGGTGGGCGGGTGCGGGCAGCGTTCGATTGAAAAGCATGCACTTAGTTTTACTAGCATTTAAGAGCAGTTGGAGGCCACGGAAGGAGTGTTGTATGGCAATGAAGCTCGTTTGGAGGTTTGTTAACACAATGTCCAAAGAAGATAGATAGATAGATAGATAGATAGATAGATAGATAGATAGATAGATAGATAGATAGATAGATAGATAGATAGATAGATAGATAGATAGATAGATAGATAGATAGATAGATAGATAGATAGATAGATAGATAGATAGATAGATAGATAGATAGATAGATAGATAGATAGATAGATAGATACTTTATTGATCCCCGAGGGGAAATTTCTTCGTCAAGCAGCTACGGAAAAACACAGTGCAGGTGCAGAATGCCAGAAAAAAAATACACAAAAGACAGATACATGATACGTGATACATAGAGCGGCAGTATGAAAAAGTATAAAAATACAAGAAGTCTGGAGTGCAAAAAAGCTATAAAAAGACATTGCATAGTATGGGTGGATGGCTGAATATGTACACTATACATTGTTACAGAGTGTAGGTGAAAAAAAAAAGATAAAAATATGATATACATAAATAAGGAGTATTTGCATGGTTAACTATACTATACAGGTCGATGGCAGAGAAATACTTAAATAGCTAAAAGTGCGTATTATATAAGTGAGGGTAATAATAGTTTACTTAATATACAGTCTGGTTAAATTAACAGGTAAGTGAATATTTTGCATGGTTAAATTAGCTGTACAGGTAAATATACAGTTACATTTACAGGTAAGTGAATATTTGCATGGTTACATAAACTGTACAGGTAAATGACAGGAAGGAATACTTAAATAGCCCTTATTACCCTAAATGATATAATTTAGGGTAATAAGGGCCAGGTGTAAACAGAATGGTGTCGTCTGCGTAGAGATTGATGAGAGAGTCACCAGCAGCGAGAGCGACATCGTTGATATATATAGAGAATAGAGTCGGCCCAAGAATTGAACCCTGTGGCACCCCCATAGAAGACTGCCAGAGGACCGGACAACAGGCCCTCCGATTTGACATACTGAACTTTATCTGAGAAGTAGTTGGTGAACCAGGCAAGGCAGGCAATTGAGTCTGCCAATCTAGTGGAAAGCCTTCCCTGAAGAGTGGAGGCTGTTATAGCAGCAAAGGGGGACCAACTCCAATGCCCATGATTTTGGAATAAGATCTTTGACGAGCAGGTGTCCACATACTTTTGTAGTGTATCTTTACTATTTGTTTTATATGATTATTGGGTACTTTTTCTACCGCTGGTAGAGGACATGCAGTATGTAAAACCTTTTTCTACCGCTGGTAGAGGACATGCAGTATGTAAAACCTTTTTCTACCGCTGGTAGAGGACATGCAGTATGTAAAACCTTTTTCTACCACTGGTAGAGGACATGCAGTATGTAAAACCTTTTTCTACCGCTGGTAGAGGACATGCAGTATGTAAAACCTTTTTCTACCGCTGGTAGAGGACATGCAGTATGTAAAACCTTTTTCTACCGCTGGTAGAGGACATGCAGTATGTGAAACCTTTTTCTACCACTGGTAGAGGACATGCAGTATGTAAAACCTTTTTCTACCACTGGTAGAGGACATGCAGTATGTAAAACCTTTTTCTACCACTGGTAGAGGACATGCAGTATGTAAAACCTTTTTCTACCACTGGTAGAGGACATGCAGTATGTAAAACCTTTTTCTACCGCTGGTAGAGGACATGCAGTATGTGAAACCTTTTTCTACCGCTGGTAGAGGACATGCAGTATGTAAAACCTACATGCCACAGCATGCATTACAGTATCCTTTGAAGGAGTTTGTAGTTGTACACTTTTAGGGGACCACTGACTCAGTCAATTTATAGACTCTATTATCTAACTGACTGACCAATAGGGTTCGAAGACGAGAGTGTCTCTCTGGAGAGAAAGTCAATAAGGCTAATGGAGTTGTGTAGTGACCCAGGGTAGTAGCCAGTAGTGACTCAGACCTTATGAGAATATCTACACTTCTCCCTCACGCTCCATATAAGAACGAGAAAAAATGCTTTTCTGAAAGCCATATTGTTTCTGGACGGGATACTTGGGTCCCAGTGGAGAGTCAGTCGGCTGTTCAAATCATTGTCAGACTGAACAAAAACAAACCTAATCAGCTCAGAACCTAGCGACAGACATGCTAAAACCCCAATCATGTTTAGTAGAATAATTGGGAGGGAATTATTACACAGACCTGTCAACTGGTAATAGCAGTAGCTGTTGAAAAGTTGATTTTCTTTTTAGGTAAAAAGTGTTTAAAGACTGCCATTTCCTTGTAGAAATAAACCAAAACTGAGAATTTAAATAGTCTCACAAAGTGATTTTTTTTACTCTTTTACTTAAGGCATATAAATACGGTAATTACTGCTAATTTAGAAATGTTATTCTCTGGGGACGTTAAATAGATTTTGTTCGGTAGCTGTGTTCATTTGTTTCAATCTCCACACTCAGAAGAAGAAAGAAACGGTGGGTTGAGTTTATAACTGTAGAGAGAGGTTGTCAACTTGATGTGAGTTGTTCACAGAGAGTTTATTTTAGCCAGTCGAACATTCAGGCACTGTAAGTTTTGTCAAATATCTGTCGGGATATCCATATCAACCTGCAATCGTATCTGGAATAACAAACGTTCCAAAACGTCTAGAAACTTCTATATCTTATTAGTGTATCTTAGTAGATGTTTACCCACTAGAGGTATTTCTGGTGTATATTCGGTTCACATGCAAATTGGGCCTTAAAGGTCAGTTTTGTAAAATGTTTATTTTTCAAGAATTGTCTTACCTCTAAAGGATTCTCGACACACTCCAAAATTGTAAAACCACTCAGATGTAATTAATTCCAACATATACTGCAACGATAACACCCCATTCAATAAACATTTTCAGTTTTTACCACAAATATGACTTTATACTTGAATTCACTTTGTTCATTCATATTTCTCAATTCTCTCCTCTCCATAGCGGCGGTGGCGGGGCTGCCAGCTCAGACAGTCAGAGGCTGCAGTGGACCCAGCCATCCAGGAGGAGGCTGCAGTGGACCCAGTCGTCCAGGAGGAGGCTGCAGTGGACCCAGTCGTCCAGGAGGAGGCTGCAGTGGACCCAGTCGTCCAGGAGAAGGCAGCAGTGTGCCTGCAGGCATCGTGGAGGGGCTACAGGCAGTGCAGGCGGTACCTGCAGTGGAGGGACTCTGCCATGATAATACAGAGGCGCTGGAGAAACTTCAGCCAGCACATGGCTCTGGCGGCCATTACGGTGCAAACAGCCTGGCGGGCCTACAGAGAGAGAGCCCACTACTGTAGGACACGTGGTGCAGTTATGCTGCTACAGGCAGCGTGCAGGGGCTACATGGCACGCCTAAGGTAACTAGGAGTAATAAACATATATATTTTATGATATACACTGAGTATACCAAACATTAGGAACACCTTCCTAATATTGAGGTGCACCCCCCCCTTTTGCCCTCGGAACAGCCTTAGTTCATCGGGTCAAGGACTCTACCAGGTTTCGAAAGCGTTTCACAGGGATGCTGGCCCATGTTGACTCCACAGTTGTGTCAAGCTGGCTGGATGTCCTTTGGGTGATGGACCATTCTTGATACACACGGGAAACTGTTGAGCGTGAAAAACCCAGCGGCGTTGCAGTTCTTGACACAAAGCCTGGCACCTACTACCATACCCCTTTTCAAAGGCACTTCAATCTTTTGTCTTGCCCATTCACCCTCTGAATGGCACACATACACAATCCATGTCTCAATTGTTTTAGGGCTTATAAATCCTTCTTTAACCTGTCTCCTCCCCTTCATCTACACTGATTGACGTGGGTTTAACAAGTGACATCAGTAAGGGATCATATATTTCACCTGGATTCACCTGGTCAGTCTGTCATGGAAATGTGTTTTTCTTAATGTTTTGTATACTCAGTGTATATAAAGATGGACAATATGGGTTTATATTCTAAGTATGATGAAACATAGTGTAACGGATTTGACTTAAGGTTATGGTTTGTAGGGGTGCCAGGTAGGTCGTGGCTACCAGAGAAAATATTGATTTCTCTTTTTTGTTTGAGGGAATGAGTCCCATCTGGTCTGTCAAGTCTACACCAATACAAAGGACTTGTGTAAAAGTCAGTATGGAAATACACTTTTCATTTATTTTATTTTATTTAACCAAGTCAGTTAAGAACAAATTCGTATTTACAATGACGGCCTACCAAAAGGCCTCCTGCGGGGACGGGGGCTGGGATTAAAAATACAAATAAATAAAATATAAGTATAGGACCAAACACACATCACGACAAGAGAGACAAAACAACACTACATAAAGAGAGACACCACAACACTACATAAAGAGAGACACCACAACACTACATAAAGAGAGACACCACAACACTACATAAAGAGAGACACCACAACACTACATAAAGAGAGACACCACAACACTACATAAAGAGATACCTAGACAACAACATAGCAAGGCAGCAACACATGACAACACAGCATGGTAGTAACACAACATGACAACAACATGGTAGCAACACAACATGGTAGCAGCACACAACATGGTACAAACATTATTGGGCACAGACAACAGCACAAAGGGCAAGAAGGTAGAGACAACAATACATCACGCAAAGCAGCCACACCTGTCAGTAAGAGTGTCCATGATTGAGTCTTTGAATGAAGAGATTGAGATAAAACTGTCCAGTTTGAGTGTTTGTTGCAGCTCGTTCCAGTCGCTAGCTGCAGTGAACTGAAAAGACGAGCGACCCAGGGATGTGTGTGCTTTGGGGACCTTTAACAGAATGTGACTGGCAGAACGGGTGTTGTATGTGGAGGATGAGGGCTGCAGTAGATATCTCAGATAGGGGGGAGTGAGGCCTAAGAGGGTTTTATAAATAAGCATCATCCAGTGGGTCTTGCGATACAGAGATGACCATAAACCCTTTAAACATTGGTAATAACTTCAAAACAACTGTTTTCTTTTGCGTTGGTTAAAAATATATGATCACACACATAATAATATCACAGCACAATGATCTCTGGTTCCTCAAGAAAGTCCCGTACCTTGGGCCTAAAAAGAGTCCAGCACGGTAAATTAGTTCAAGTGAACTCAAGTGACCTCAGTCACGCAATCTTTGTCCATTCATAAAGTGTAGCTTAAATCTCAATCATACAATCAGAAGCTTTTACCACACAACAATAAAGGTTATCAGAACTCCCAGTAGCCTTCACCAACCACTGAAAACATAACCTTAACACAGTGTAAATCCCACATAAAAAAATGAAAAAGCTGTAGTCAGGCAGTCAGTCAATCCAATCCATCAACAGATCTCTATTTGAGAAGCCGAAGAGAACAGCGGAGACCAACTGAGATGTTTAGTCCAAAGGTGGTTTTAGTGCTGGGCTAGAACAAAATCTTGCACACCGTATTGCTCCCAGGTTCAAATGGTTAGCCTTTCCCTACACTGATGAAGAACACCTTGGAGAAGATTAGGAATTGAAGGTAGATTGCTTTAAGCTGTGTTTGCTTACAGTTTTACTCCCTGTTTCTTAAAGGTTCACAGAACAAAAAGAGCAGAGTCGGCATGAAAAGCAGTTGCTCAATGGACAAAGTAGCCCCACCACAGAAGAAGAGGAGGCAGAGAGGACCATGGGCCTGGATACGGACACCTCGGAAGACCATGTCCTCGAGATCACCCGCTATCAGGACATCCAAGATGTCTCCACAGTCTGGCCTACTGAAGACACTAAGGAGTCTAAATCGGAGTGTTTGGTGGAAGACAGAGAGAGCGAGAGAAGACTGAGCATAGAGCTTAGCATCCACAAGACACGGGCCAAGAGACAGAGCCGGCGTATGAGGGAGCTGGAGCAGACCCAGTTCAGCCTGGAGCTACTCAAAATGCGGACCCACAGAACAGGTGGGACTCTGCCAGAAGAAGAGACCCATGTACCCCTGTGTCTGGACAGCATCCCCTGTCCCCTGGACGACCAACAACACCACCAGCCCTCCTCCCCCCACCGTGGCTCCCCTGATAGCCACTGGAGATTTGAGCTGCTAGACATGGAGGCGGAGGGGGGAGGGCCTGGTTACCCCGGTTGCCATGTTAACCAGTCAGCGTCCCTACAGACTTCTTCTCAAGAGGATTCAGTCAGACCCGAATGGGAGCTGCGGGTGGCGAAAGCCCAGGAGAGTGCACTCCAGACGGGTGTAACCGCCAAAACATCCTCCCCTACACCCATCGCCGACCTGGAAGTATCAGAGAAGGCCCAGCCGCCCAGGACTGTGACCAAGCCTCCAAGAGACTTAGCTGGGGTCGACAGGTCTAGCTCGGTGCCCTCCTCCAACTCCAGCCATGGCCTTTGTCCTTCCGAGGTAGATATCCAGATAGTTCTGGAGCCCAAAGCCTCCGCTGGTGAAGGTCTACCCAGCCAGCAGGAGAGGAAGGCGGGCATGCCAGAGCAGGACAACTGGGTTTCCACTAACAGTATCCTGAAGAGCAGGGAAGCAGCCCTGGCATCACAGAAGATAACCCCGACCAAGATTGTCATTGTCAATATGGCTGAAAAGCCCCCCACCAACACCACATTCTCCCCCCGACGCAAGCTCCCATTCTCCAAGTGAGTGTCGTGTTGCTCTATCGTGGCTTTAATGTTACAGCTCATTCAAAGCTTTGTAGTTCATTTGTCTTCCCAACACTAGCTTTATTATTTTCACTGACAGACAATGTGTACAAATGAACACTTTCATTTCAGTAAATGACTACAAAAATATATATATATATTTTATGTTCATAAATATATTTTATATTTCTGTTATTTTTCATTGCCCTGTACAGCAACAACATTGTAAAACACAGGAAAAAATAAATTGGAATATGTAACTAAATACCTACATTGAAAGTGTACAAAGAGATGTAACGTATTGTCTGGTGACTGTACTGTAGGTCTGATAAGGACCTGGTGAACCGGGAGCGGTCGTTGGCCTCCGCCTCTAGAGCCAGCCCTGGACAGACATCCAGAGAGGTGGGTTACACACAGGACACTACTCAAAGGAAATATATATACACACACACACACACACACACACACACACACACACACACACACACACACCGTGCATGTGAGCGTGTGCTTGTATTCAAACTGTCAGTGTGTCTCTAAGTGAGATCCACATACACCATACAGTGCAAAGCTGTCATCAAGGAAGGGTGGCTTTAATTGAAGAATCTCAAATATAAAATATATTTTGATTTGTTTAACACTTTTTTGGTTACTACATGATTCCATATGTGTTATTTCATAGTTTTGATGTCTTCACTATTATTCTAGAATGTAGAAAATAGTAAAAATAAGGAAAAACCCTGGAATGACTTACTGGAGAGCTCAGTGACTTTCAACGTGGCACCGTCATAGGATGCCACCTTTCCAACAAGTCAGTTCGTCAAATTAAATCTGCTAGAGCTGCTCCGGTCAACTGTAAGTGATGTTATTGTGAAGTGGAAACGTCTAGGAGCAATAACGACACAGCCGCAAAGTGGTAGACCACACAAGCTAACAGAACAGGACCGCCAGGTGCTGAAGCGCGTAGCACTTAGAAATCCTTGGTTGCAACACTCACTACCGAGTTCCAAACTGCCTCTGGAAGCAACATCAGCACAAGAACTGTTCGTCGGGAGCTTCATGTAGTGGGTTTCCATGGCCGAGCAGCTGCACATAAGCCTAAGGTCACCATGTGTAATGCCAAGCGTTGGCTGGAGTGGTGTAAAGCTCTCCGTCATTGGACTTTAACCATCTGGCAGTCCGACGGGCGAATCTGGTTTTGGCGGATGCCAGGAGAACGCTACCTGCCCCAATGCATAGTGTCAACTGTAAAGTTTGGTGGAGGAGGAATAATGGTCTGGGGCTGTTTTTCATGGTTGGGGCTAGGTCCCTTAGTTCCAGTGAAGGACAATCTTAATGCTACAGCATACAATGACATTTTACATTCTACTACTCTACTCTACTACTCTACTACTCTACTCTACTACTCTACAATACTACTCTACAATACTACTCTACAATACTACTCTACAATACTACTCTACTCTACTACTCTACAATACTACTCTACTCTACTACTCTACAATACTACTCTACAATACTACTCTACTCTACTACTCTACAATACTACTCTACAATACTACTCTACTCTACTACTCTACAATACTACTCTACTCTACTACTCTACTACTCTACTACTCTACAATACTACTCTACAATACTACTCTACTCTACTACTCTACAATACTACTCTACTACTCTACTACTCTACAATACTACTCTACAATACTACTCTACTCTACTACTCTACAATTCTACTCTACTACTCTACTACTCTACAATACTACTCTACAATACTACTCTACAATACTACTCTACTCTACTACTCTACAATTCTACTCTACTACTCTACTACTCTACTCCTCTACTACTCTACAATACTACTCTACAATACTACTCTACAATACTACTCTACTCTACTACTCTACTACTCTACTCTACTACTCTACAATACTACTCTACAATACTACTCTACAATACTACTCTACTCTACTACTCTACAATTCTACTCTACTACTCTACTACTCTACTCCTCTACTACTCTACAATACTACTCTACAATACTACTCTACAATACTACTCTACTCTACTACTCTACTACTCTACTCTACTACTCTACTACTCTAATATACTACTCTACTCTACTACTGTACTCTACTACTCTACTACTCTAATATACTACTCTACTCTACTACTGTACTCTACTACTCTACTACTCTACTACTCTACTACTCTACTACTCTACTACTCTACTACTCTAATATACTACTCTACTCTACTACTGTACTCTACTACTCTACTACTCTAATATACTACTCTACTCTGCTACTCTACTACCCTACTACTCTACTACCCTACTACTCTACTACTCTAATATACTACTCTAATAAACTACTCTACTCTACTACTGTACTCTACTACTCTACTTCTCTACTACTGTACTGTACTCTACTACTGTACTCTACTACTCTACTCTACTACTTTACTACTCTACTACTCTACTACTGTACTGTACTACTGTACTCTACCACTGTACTGTACTCTACTACTGTACTCTACTACTGTACTCTACTACTGTACTCTACCACTGTACTGTACTCTACTACTGTACTCTACTACTGTACTCTACCACTGTACTGTACTCTACTACTGTACTCTACTACTGTACTCTACTACTGTACTCTACCACTGTACTGTACTCTACTACTGTACTCTACTACTGTACTCTACCACTGTACTGTACTCTACTACTGTACTCTACTACTGTACTCTACCACTGTACTGTACTCTACTACTGTACTCTACTACTCTACTACTGTACTGTACTCTACTACTCTACTACTGTACTCTACTACTGTACTCTACCACTGTACTGTACTCTACTACTGTACTCTACTACTCTACTACTGTACTGTACTCTACTACTCTACTACTGTACTCTACTACTGTACTCTACCACTGTACTGTACTCTACTACTCTACTACTGTACTCTACTACTGTACTCTACTACTGTACTCTACCACTGTACTGTACTCTACTACTGTACTCTACTACTCTACTACTGTACTGTACTCTACTGTACTCTACTACTTTACTACTCTACTACTCTACTACTGTACTGTACTCTACTACTCTACTACTGTACTCTACTACTGTACTGTACTCTACTACTGTACTCTACTACTGTACTACTCTACTTCTCTACTACTCTACTACTGTACTCTACTACTCTACTACTCTACTCTACTACTCTACTCTACTACTGTACTCTACTACTCTACTCTACTACTCTACTACTGTACTCTACTACTGTACTCTACTACTCTACTACTCTACTACTGTACTCTACTACTCTACTTCTCTACTACTGTACTCTACTACTCTACTCTGCTACTCTACTACCCTACTACTCTACTCTACTACCCTACTACTCTACTCTACTACCCTACTACTCTACTCTACTACCCTACTACTCTACTCTACTACTCTACTACTCTAATTTACTACTCTACTCTACTACTGTACTCTACTACTCTACTACTCTACTACTGTACTCTACTACTCTACTACTGTACTCTACTACTGTACTACTCTACTCTGCTACTCTACTCTACTACTCTACTACTCTACTCTGCTACTCTACTCTACTACTCTACTACTCTACTACTGTACTCTACTACTCTACTACTGTACTCTACTACTCTACTACTGTACTCTACTACTGTACTGTACTCTACTACTCTACTACTCTACTCTGCTACTCTACTCTACTACTCTACTACTCTACTCTGCTACTCTACTACTCTACTACTCTACTACTCTACTCTGCTACTCTACTACCCTACTACTCTAATATACTACTCTACTCTACTACTGTACTCTACTACTCTACTACTCTAATATACTACTCTACTCTGCTACTCTACTACCCTACTACTCTACTACCCTACTACTCTACTACTCTAATATACTACTCTAATAAACTACTCTACTCTACTACTGTACTCTACTACTCTACTTCTCTACTACTGTACTGTACTCTACTACTCTACTACTGTACTCTACTACTCTACTCTACTACTTTACTACTCTACTACTCTACTACTGTACTGTACTACTGTACTCTACCACTGTACTGTACTCTACTACTGTACTCTACTACTGTACTCTACTACTGTACTCTACCACTGTACTGTACTCTACTACTGTACTCTACTACTGTACTCTACTACTGTACTCTACCACTGTACTGTACTCTACTACTGTACTCTACTACTGTACTCTACTACTGTACTCTACCACTGTACTGTACTCTACTACTGTACTCTACTACTGTACTCTACCACTGTACTGTACTCTACTACTGTACTCTACTACTGTACTCTACTACTGTACTCTACCACTGTACTGTACTCTACTACTGTACTCTACTACTCTACTACTGTACTGTACTCTACTACTCTACTACTGTACTCTACCACTGTACTGTACTCTACTACTGTACTCTACTACTCTACTACTGTACTGTACTCTACTACTCTACTACTGTACTCTACTACTGTACTCTACCACTGTACTGTACTCTACTACTCTACTACTCTACTACTGTACTCTACTACTGTACTCTACTACTGTACTCTACCACTGTACTGTACTCTACTACTGTACTCTACTACTCTACTACTGTACTGTACTCTACTGTACTCTACTACTTTACTACTCTACTACTGTACTGTACTCTACTACTCTACTACTGTACTCTACTACTGTACTCTACTACTCTACTACTGTACTGTACTCTACTACTGTACTCTACTACTGTACTACTCTTCTTCTCTACTACTCTACTACTGTACTCTACTACTCTACTACTCTACTCTACTACTCTACTCTACTACTGTACTCTACTACTCTACTCTACTACTCTACTACTGTACTCTACTACTGTACCCTACTACTCTACTACTCTACTACTGTACTCTACTACTCTACTTCTCTACTACTGTACTCTACTACTCTACTCTGCTACTCTACTACCCTACTACTCTACTCTACTACCCTACTACTCTACTCTACTACCCTACTACTCTACTCTACTACTCTAATTTACTACTCTACTCTACTACTGTACTCTACTACTCTACTACTCTACTACTGTACTCTACTACTCTACTACTGTACTCTACTACTGTACTACTCTACTCTGCTACTCTACTCTACTACTCTACTACTCTACTCTGCTACTCTACTCTACTACTCTACTACTCTACTACTCTACTACTGTACTCTACTACTCTACTACTCTACTACTGTACTCTACTACTCTACTACTGTACTCTACTACTGTACTGTACTCTACTACTCTACTACTCTGCTACTCTACTCTACTACTCTACTCTGCTACTCTACTCTACTACTCTACTACTCTACTACTCTACTCTGCTACTCTACTACCCTACTACCCTACTACTCTACTACCCTACTACTCTACTACTCTACTACTCTACTACTCTACTACTCTACTACTGTACTCTACTACTCTACTACTCTACTACTCTACTCTGCTACTCTACTACCCTACTACCCTACTACTCTACTACCCTACTACTCTACTACTCTACTACTCTACTACTCTACTACTGTACTCTACTACTCTACTCTACTACTGTACTCTACTACTCTACTACTGTACTCTACTACTGTACTGTACTCTACTACTCTACTACTCTACTCTGCTACTCTACTCTACTACTCTACTACTCTACTCTGCTACTCTACTCTACTACTCTACTCTGCTAATCTACTCTACTACTCTACTACTCTACTCTGCTACTCTACTCTACTACTCTACTACTCTACTCTGCTACCCTACTACTCTACTACCCTACTACTCTACTACTCTACTACTCTACTACTCTGCTACCCTACTACTCTACTACCCTACTACCCTACTACTCTACTACCCTACTACTCTGCTACTCTACTACTCTGCTACTCTACTACTCTACCCTACTACTCTACTACTCTACTCTGCTACTCTACTACTCTACTACTCTACTCTGCTACTCTACTCTACTACTCTACTACCCTACTACTCTACTCTACTACCCTACTACCCTACTACTCTACTACTCTACTACTCTGCTACTGTACTACTCTACTACTCTACTCTACTACTCTACTACTCTACTCTGCTACTCTACTACTCTACTACTCTACTACTCTACTCTACTACTCTACTCTACTACTCTACTCTGCTACTCTACTACCCTACTACCCTACTACCCTACTGTACTCTACTACTCTACTACTCTACTACTGTACTGTACTCTACTACTCTACTGTACTCTACTACCCTACTACTCTACTACTCTAATATACTACTCTACTCTATTACTGGTGATGGTTATAGAACTCACCATTGTGCCCTTAGGTTTATTTACAGAGCTCTGGTCCCCTTTATGTGGAACAACTTATAGAGCTCTCTGGAATGAGATGTTCTGGTCCCCTTTATATGGAACAACTTATAGAGCTCTCTGGAATGAGATGTTCTGGTCCCCTTTATATGGAACAACTTACAGAGCTCTCTGAAATGAGATGTTCTGGTCCCCTTTATATGGAACAACTTACAGAGCTCTCTGAAATTAGATGTTCTGGTCCCCTTTATATGGAACAACTTATAGAGCTCTCTGGAATGAGATGTTCTGGTCCCCTTTATATGGAACAACTTATAGAGCTCTCTGGAATGAGATGTTCTGGTCCTCTTTATATGGAACAACTTATAGAGCTCTCTGGAATGAGATGTTCTGGTCCCCTTTATATGGAACAACTTATAGAGCTCTCTGGAATGAGATGTTCTGGTCCCCTTTATATGGAACAACTTATAGAGCTCTCTGAAATGAGATGTTCTGGTCCCCTTTATATGAAACAGCTTATAGAGCTCTCTGGAATGAGATGTTCTGGTCCCCTTTATATGGAACAACTTACAGAGCTCTCTGGAATGAGATGTTCTGGTCCCTCTTGTTCAGTTCAGAGTAATGATCAGAGACCTCTATGTTGATAAATGTGTCTGTTTTTCTTAATATTTTTGTTTACATTGTATGTGTGTAATGTATCTATGCAGGGCTCATCTGTAAAAAAAAATAAAAAAATACCCTTGTCTCAGTATGACTTCCCTGTCAAAATACAGGTTAAATAAAACATGTGAAAGTCTTGGGAAGAGGAGACATGCCATGCCCCTATCCTCTTAACCTGGTCCCAGAACTGTTTGGGCTGTCTTGCTAACTCTTATGGTCATCACAAACAGATCTGGGACCAGGCTAGTCCAACTAGTCTTAGCCAGGAGAGCAATCAGGGATGCATGCTGGAACTTTTAACCCTCTACCATTGACACCATTTTATTTCCCCTTCCACATCTTTCTGAGCATGAGCTCTTCCACTCACCCACTCATATCTCTTCTAGTTTGAAATAGTAGTTCTCTGAGCAAATATGTTTGTACTGTCTATGTGAGTATGTAAAGATGTCAGTATGTTTGTAGACTGTTAGCTGTTGTTCTGTGCAGAATGAATGAGTTATGCGATAGGAACATGCACGCATTGATGTATTTCTGTGTTCTGAGATTAAAGTCTGATGTTGCACTGCCCACAAATAGGTCTCCTCACTCACCATCTTTTCCGTATCAGGATATGACTCAAAAACGTGGCAAAATAGCCTGAGCCTTTGATGCCAACTCAATGAACATTGAAAATGTTGCACTGCCTTATGTTGGGTAATAATACCTTGCTGTGCCCTTCCATTCTCCCAGGCTACTCACAAGGAAGGTCAGAAGAAGATCCATAAGACCATGTCTTCAGGGAACCTGGGCAAGGTAGCAGCGCTTAGGAAGACATCCAGTCAGGATGGAAGGTAGTGTCTTCCTTCCTCTCTCTCTCTCTCTTAATACAACTAGTGTGAAAAGGGTACTAGTGTGTTAATACAGGTGTATGTGTGTTGCAGCAGAGTGCGAGGGAAGATGCGGTTCTGGAGCAAAACCAGCAGGACTGAGTCCACACAGGGAGACAGCACTAACAAGACCAGCAGGACTGAGTCCACACAGGGAGACAGCACTGATAAGACCAGCAGGACTGAGTCCACACAGGGAGACAGCACTGATAAGACCAGCAGGACTGAGTCCACACAGGGAGACAGCACTGACAAGACAGGTAAGACACTGTGCGTGTTTGTCCGGAGGGGTTGGGAAGACCGACAATAAAGTTGTGTTGTATTGTAGAACATCATCTCAACAATAAGACAAAAAACGAAATAGAAAACCCCAACAATTGTCTTCACAACACCCCTACTATATCTTTATGACCGTGGCTGTCTCTCTCTGTGGTTTGCGGGTTCAGACGGAACAACATCTCCTGACCTGATGGGGACCAGCGGACGGGAGTCCAAGGAGAACAAGGAGCCCTCTCCCAAAGTGAGGCGTAGGCGCAGCGTCAAGTTCAGCAGCGTGGTCCTAGAGCCCGCCCAGTGGCGGAACGACACGCTACACATCCTCACCAACACCCACGACTACAGGAGCATGAACCACTTCCTCATGAAGAAGGTAGGCAGGCAGGCAGACAGGCAGACAGACAGACAGACAGACAGACAGACAGACAGACAGACAGACAGACAGACAGACAGACAGACAGACAGACAGACAGACAGACAGGCAGGCAGGCAGGCAGGCAGGCAGGCAGGCAGGCAGGCAGACAGACAGACAGACAGACAGACAGACAGACAGACAGGTGTACATAGTCTTACAACACTCTTGTTGGTTTCCTAGTGAACATGGAACACACACAGACGTGTACACACACATTCACTCACAAACACTTATTCTGAAATACAGTGGTATGAATTACTTCCTCATTAACACACACACACACACACACACACACACACACACACATATACACAGACACACCAGAATGCCATGGCAGTACTGTATTGTACTACACCAGTAGTCACCAACCTTTTCTGAGTCAAGATCACTTTCTGATTCAAAGTGCAGGCCGAGATCTACCGGTCAGAATGCAAGCCTGTGCAACATTGACCTATTAAAAACAGTTATGTAGCAATGAGGATTGTGCAGTAAGCTTTAGGCCCAATACATGTTCACTGTATATTGGCTATACTTGAATTGCCCAGCAAATGTTGTTATTCTAAGATAATTTTACAATTATATTTCAAAACTTGAGGTACATGATCACACTAGTAATAGATTATTTGTTGTATTACTTGTGAGGCACAGCCGAGTAAGCATACATTGAAATAATTGGCTTTCTTTATTTTACTGGGCTGATGGTGATGGTCAGTCTCAGCGGAGGGTCAGTCTCACCGTCGGACCGTCCCTCAGCTCTCCTCCCTCCGCTGAGACTGACCCTCCGCTGAGACTGACCCTCCGCTGAGACTGACCCTCCGCTGAGACTGACCCTCCGCTGAGACTGACCAAAAAAGGGGAATATTCCTATTCCTCATGGCTTATAAAAGAGTTGAATACAAAGTGTTGACAGTTGCTGAATAAAATCTTAGACATGAACTTTACTGTATTCGCTGACATTCTCTCTCTAGTCATGGTTTTAAAACGTTTTGAAATCACAGTATCAAGGAAGCTGCAGACACAGTGATCTGAGCAATCTGATTGGACAGCGGCAGGCCTGTAGATGCACTTGATTTGCTCTCCGGGCGCGACGAGTAAGCGGAGTTTGTACCTTCAGACACATGAAATGGTTCACAAAGGGAACACTTGACCTACCCGGCGCACAGAGCAGCTGCAACAGGTGCACCTACTGCCAACAGCCACAGAAAAGTAGGCTTGCAAGGCTTTATCATTGGGTTTTTTATAGGAAAGCCAGTTGATCACGATCGACCATTTGGTGACCACAGTACTACACCGTATAATACAATAGTTACAACATATTTACACAGCAGCACAATACTGTTTGTCATGAAGACAACTGGTTTGATGAGGGAAACCTGTATTTATTATGACCATGTTATTCTACCACCTACTGTAGGAGTGAGTGACCTGGACTCTGATATTATTCTACCACCTACTGTAGGAGTGAGTGACCTGGACTCTGATGTTATTCTACCACCTACTGTAGGAGTGAGTGACCTGGACTCTGATGTTATTCTACCACCTACTGTAGGAGTGAGTGACCTGGACTCTGATATTATTCTACCACCTACTGTAGGAGTGAGTGACCTGGACTCTGATGTTATTCTACCACCTAGGAGTGAGTGACCTGGACTCTGATGTTATTCTACCACCTATAGATCAGTCACCTGGACTCTGAAGACTGTCAGAAGGACACCTTGGTGGACGTGGTCTTCAAGAAAGCTCTGAAGGAGTTCCGCCTCAACATCTTCAACTCCTACTCCACCGCACTGGCTGTGAGTACCACTATGGACATGGTGTATGGTCATTTCACGTGGTCGCAGTTCACACTAGGTGTCTATTCCCACTTGGGTGCTGGGCACTCCAATCACAACCATCAGTGACCACAAATGCTTTTTCCTCAGACAGTGGCTGACTGTATTGTAGCACATAAATCAATGTTTATAGTCTTGCCTCCCTTCTACTTCCACATCTTTCCTAATCTACTTGACAAATTAATACTGTAATCATCATCTCTGTCTTCCATACTACTTGACATATTAATACTGTAATCATCATCTCTGTCTTCCATACTACTTGACATATTTATACTGTAATCATCATCTCTGTCTTCCATACTACTTGACATATTTATACTGTAATCATCATCTCTGTCTTCCATACTACTTGACATATTTATACTGTAATCATCATCTCTGTCTTCCATACTACTTGACATAGTGATACTGTAATCATCATCTCTGTCTTCCATACTACTTGACATATTAATACTGTAATCATCATCTCTGTCTTCCATACTACTTGACATAGTGATACTGTAATCATCATCTCTGTCTTCCATACTACTTGTCATAGTAATACTGTAATCATCACCTCTGTCTTCCATACTACTTGACATAGTAATACTGTAATCATCATCTCTGTCTTCCATACTACTTGACATAGTAATACTGTAATCATCATCTCTTGTCTTCCATACTACTTGACATAGTAATACTGTAATCATCATCTCTGTCTTCCATACTACTTGACATAGTAATACTGTAATCATCATCTCTGTCTTCCATACTACTTGTCATAGTAATACTGTAATCATCATCTCTGTCTTCCATACTACTTGTCATAGTAATACTGTAATCATCATCTCTGTCTTCCATACTACTTGACATAGTAATACTGTAATCATCATCTCTGTCTTCCATACTACTTGACATAGTAATACTGTAATCAATCAATTCTCACAAGATTTCAAAACCCTTTAGATTAACATGTATGGGCCCTTTCCACAAATACCTATTTTTCCACTAATCGCTTATCCTCCTCCTTCCTCCATCCTTATCTCCTCCCCTCTCTCCTCCTCCTTCCTCCATCCCTATCTCCTCTTCTCCTCCTTCCTCCATCCCTATCTCCTCCCCGCTCTCCTCCCCTATTTCCTCCTCCTACCTCTATCTCTCTCTCCTCCCCTCTCTCCTTTTTCTGCCCCTATCCCTCTCTCCTCCAGATGGATGATGGGAAGAGTATCCGCTACAAGGACCTGTATGCCCTGTTTGAACACATCCTGGAGAAGAGCATGCGTCTGGAGCAGCGGGACTGGAGCGAGTCGCCCGTCAAGGTCTGGGTCAACACCTTCAAGGTCTTCCTGGATGAGTTCATGACCGAGTACAAGCCCATGGACGGCACCATCATCAAGGTAGTGTGTGTTCTTATGTGTGTAGGGAGGAAGGCTTTGGGCTTTGTGGGTGTGAGTACCTGCGTGCATGCTTGTGTGTGTGTGTGTGTGTGTGTGTGTGTGTGTGTGTGTGTGTGTGTGTGTGTGTGTGTGTGTGTGTGTGTGTGTGTGTGTGTGTGTGTGTGTGTGTGTGTGTGTGTGTGTGTGTGTGTGTGTGTGTGTGTGTGTGTGTGTGTGTGTGTGTGTGTGTGTGTGTGTGTGTGTGTGTGTGTGTGTGTGGTGTTTATTTAGCTTTTTTCAGGTCAGTCCCATTGATATGGAAATCCCTTAACAGTCGTATGGTATGTTGGATGTATGGGTGTGGTGGGTGGCTAGTTGGATGGATGAATGATGGGTGGCTAGATGGATGGATGAATGGGAATACTCACTGATCTGTCCGGCTGTCTCCTGTTCTCTCACTGATCTGTCCGTCTGTCTCCTGTTCTCTCACTAATCTGTCCGTCTGTCTCCTGTTCTCTCACTGATCTGTCCGTCTGTCTCCTGTTCTCTCACTGATCTGTCCGTCTGTCTCCTGTTCTCTCACTGATCTGTCCGTCTGTCTCCTGTTCTCACACTGATCTGTCCGTCTGTCTCCTGTTCTCACACTGATCTGTCCGTCTGTCTCCTGTTCTCTCACTGATCTGTCTGTCTGTCTCCTGTTCTCTCACTGATCTGTCTGTCTGTCTCCTGTTCTCTCACTGATCTGTCTGTCTGTCTCCTGTTCTCTCACTGATCTGTCTGTCTGTCTCCTGTTCTCTCACTGACCTGTCTGTCTGTCTCCTGTTCTCTCACTGATCTGTCTGTCTCCTGTTCTCTCACTGATCTGTCTGTCTGTCTCCTGTTCTCTCACTGATCTGTCTGTCTGTCTCCTGTTCTCTCAGGTCCCCAAACCAGAACGTAAGAAGAGTAGGAAAAAGGAAGTTGACATAGTGAGTCCTCCATCTTACTTTGACTGGGTGTTCTATACTATATCTCTACACTAGGTTTCTAATGTGTTGTATGGCTGGGTGTTCTATACTATATCTCTACACTAGGTTTCTAATGTGTTGTATGGCTGGGTGTTCTATATTATATCTCTACACTAGGTTTCTAATGTGTTGTATGGCTGGGTGTTCTATATTATATCTCTACACTAGGTTTCTAATGTGTTGTATGGCTGGGTGTTCTATACTATATCTCTACACTAGGTTTCTAATGTGTTGTATGGCTGGGTGTTCTATACTATATCTCTACACTAGGTTTCTAATGTGTTGTATGGCTGGGTGTTCTATACTATATCTCTACACTAGGTTTCTAATGTGTTGTATGGCTGGGTGTTCTATACTATATCTCTACACTAGGTTTCTAATGTGTTGTATGGCTGGGTGTTCTATACTATATCTCTACACTAGGTTTCTAATGTGTTGTATGGCTGGGTGTTCTATACTATATCTCTACACTAGGTTTCTAATGTGTTGTATGGCTGGGTGTTCTATACTATATCTCTACACTAGGTTTCTAATGTGTTGTATGGCTGGGTGTTCTATACTATATCTCTACACTAGGTTTCTAATGTGTTGTATGGCTGGGTGTTCTATACTATATCTCTACACTAGGTTTCTAATGTGTTGTATGGCTGGGTGTTCTATACTATATCTCTACACTAGGTTTCTAATGTGTTGTATGGCTGGGTGTTCTATACTATATCTCTACACTAGGTTTCTAATGTGTTGTATGGCTGGGTGTTCTATACTATATCTCTACACTAGGTTTCTAATGTGTTGTATGGCTGGGTGTTCTATACTATATCTCTACACTAGGTTTCTAATGTGTTGTATGGCTGGGTGTTCTATACTATATCTCTACACTAGGTTTCTAATGTGTTGTATGGCTGGGTGTTCTATACTATATCTCTACACTAGGTTTCTAATGTGTTGTATGGCTGGGTGTTCTATACTATATCTCTACACTAGGTTTCTAATGTGTTGTATGGCTGGGTGTTCTATACTATATCTCTACACTAGGTTTCTAATGTGTTGTATGGCTGGGTGTTCTATACTATATCTCTACACTAGGTTTCTAATGTGTTGTATGGCTGGGTGTTCTATACTATATCTCTACACTAGGTTTCTAATGTGTTGTATGGCTGGGTGTTCTATACTATATCTCTACACTAGGTTTCTAATGTGTTGTATGGCTGGGTGTTCTATACTATATCTCTACACTAGGTTTCTAATGTGTTGTATGGCTGGGTGTTCTATACTATATCTCTACACTAGTTTTCTAATGTGTTGTATGGCTGGGTGTTCTATACTATATCTCTACACTAGGTTTCTAATGTGTTGTATGGCTGGGTGTTCTATACTATATCTCTACACTAGGTTTCTAATGTGTTGTATGGCTGGGTGTTCTATATTATATCTCTACACTAGGTTTCTAATGTGTTGTATGGCTGGGTGTTCTATACTATATCTCTACACTAGGTTTCTAATGTGTTGTATGGCTGGGTGTTCTATACTATATCTCTACACTAGGTTTCTAATGTGTTGTATGGCTGGGTGTTCTATACTATATCTCTACACTAGGTTTCTAATGTGTTGTATGGCTGGGTGTTCTATATTATATCTCTACACTAGGTTTCTAATGTGTTGTATGGCTGGGTGTTCTATACTATATCTCTACACTAGGTTTCTAATGTGTTGTATGGCTGGGTGTTCTATACTATATCTCTACACTAGGTTTCTAATGTGTTGTATGGCTGGGTGTTCTATACTATATCTCTACACTAGGTTTCTAATGTGTTGTATGGCTGGGTGTTCTATACTATATCTCTACACTAGGTTTCTAATGTGTTGTATGGCTGGGTGTTCTATACTATATCTCTACACTAGGTTTCTAATGTGTTGTATGGCTGGGTGTTCTATACTATATCTCTACACTAGGTTTCTAATGTGTTGTATGGCTGGGTGTTCTATACTATATCTCTACACTAGGTTTCTAATGTGTTGTATGGCTGGGTGTTCTATACTATATCTCTACACTAGGTTTCTAATGTGTTGTATGGCTGGGTGTTCTATACTATATCTCTACACTAGGTTTCTAATGTGTTGTATGGCTGGGTGTTCTATATTATATCTCTACACTAGGTTTCTAATGTGTTGTATGGCTGGGTGTTCTATATTATATCTCTACACTAGGTTTCTAATGTGTTGTATGGCTGGGTGTTCTATACTATATCTCTACACTAGGTTTCTAATGTGTTGTATGGCTGGGTGTTCTATACTATATCTCTACACTAGGTTTCTAATGTGTTGTATGGCTGGGTGTTCTATACTATATCTCTTCACTAGGTTTCTAATGTGTTGTATGGCTGGGTGTTCTATATTATATCTCTACACTAGGTTTCTAATGTGTTGTATGGCTGGGTGTTCTATATTATATCTCTACACTAGGTTTCTAATGTGTTGTATGGCTGGGTGTTCTATACTATATCTCTTCACTAGGTTTCTAATGTGTTGTATGGCTGGGTGTTCTATACTATATCTCTACACTAGGTTTCTAATGTGTTGTATGGCTGGGTGTTCTATACTATATCTCTTCACTAGGTTTCTAATGTGTTGTATGGCTGGGTGTTCTATACTATATCTCTACACTAGGTTTCTAATGTGTTGTATGGCTGGGTGTTCTATACTATATCTCTACACTAGGTTTCTAATGTGTTGTATGGCTGGGTGTTCTATACTATATCTCTACACTAGGTTTCTAATGTGTTGTATGGCTGGGTGTTCTATACTATATCTCTACACTAGGTTTCTAATGTGTTGTATGGCTGGGTGTTCTATACTATATCTCTACACTAGGTTTCTAATGTGTTGTATGGCTGGGTGTTCTATACTATATCTCTACACTAGGTTTCTAATGTGTTGTATGGCTGTATCATGGCAAACTGAGCTGCACCCCTCTATCGCCCCCTGCAGGTTGAGGAGCACAACGGCCACATCTTCAAGTCCACCCAGTACAGCATCCCCACCTACTGCGAGTACTGCTCCTCTCTCATCTGGATGATGGACCGGGCCTGCGTCTGCAAACGTGAGTACACACACACACACACACACACACACACACACACACACACACACACACACACACACACACACACACACACAGTTCCACTCCACACACACGCACACACACACACACACACACACACACACACACACACACAGTTCCACTCCACACGCACACACACACACACACACACACACACACACACACACACACACACACACACACACACACACACACACACACACACACACACACACACACACACAGTTCCACTTCACACACACACACACACACACACAGTTCCACTCCACACACACACACAGTTCCACTTCACACGCACACACTGTGCTGCCTCTTAAATGTCTGTAATCAGATTGTGTTCCAGCTCTTAAATATATATTTTATCTTGTTCTGTTCTCCAAACTCTCTAAGGATTTGTTCCAAATGTGCACTATTTCTGACCACTAGTTGGACACGGAACATTGTTGGAGCGTTGTTGGAACATTGCAGAAAGGTTAGGGTATACAGGTAGTTGGTTGTTGACTGACCAGGTGTTGGACACGGAACATTGTTGGAGCGTTGTTGGAACATTGCAGAAAGGTTAGGGTATACAGGTAGTTGGTTGTTGACTGACCAGGTGTTGGACACGGAACATTGTTGGAGCGTTGTTGGAACATTGCAGAAAGGTTAGGGTATACAGGTAGTTGGTTGTTGACTGACCAGGTGTTGGACACGGAACATTGTTAGAACTTTGTGTAAGGTTAGGGGGTCCTGATTGGGTCTGACTCTGTTCTGCAGTGTGTCGGTACGCCTGCCATAGAAAGTGCTGCTCCAGGATCACCACCAAATGTTGCAAGAAGGTAAGAGACTGTTTTATAACGTACTAACAATTGAAAGAAGGGATAGGCTAACAGTCAACAAAGCATGTAATACTTCCCAGTGCTGTTAAAAGGAGGCTATTCCATCAATGGCTGTTCTTAGACTCATAATAACGGATGTTGAAGTGTTTACATTTCCAGTTGCAAATACCCATTAAATATTTTACAGCACAATTTCCTCTCTCTGTACCTCCATGTTGTATATTGACCTGTATGTGCTTGTCACTTCTGTCCGTCCCTCCATTCGTGTTTGTGTTTTTCTCTATCTGAATGCCTCTATCAGTACGACCTGGAGCTGTCGTCCAGGCAGTTTGGCGTAGAGCTGTCTCGTCTGACCAGCGAGGAGAGGACAGTGCCCCTGGTGGTGGAGAAGCTCATCAACTACATAGAGATGCACGGCCTCTACACAGAGGGCATCTTCAGGAAGTCTGGCTCCACCAATAAGATCAAGGAGCTGCGGCAGGGGCTGGACACAGGTATGATTGGCAGGGTACTACACCAGTAAAAGTAGACCGAGGAGGGATAGCAGAGCTATGGTCAAAGGACTGTCTATACCAAGGATGGCCTGCGGATCTGTTCCCCCCCGGGTTCTCAACTTACTGTTGAAGGTTAGAACACTAGAATACATAAGGTGCAATTTCAAAATGTCACTCAATTAATCCATGTCAGCTAAAAAAATTTAGATTGGTAATTTAGTCTAGCGGCCAGATATCTAAACTTATAGTAATTATGGTCGATTTACCGACCGGTGGGCATCCATTGATTTTGTTAGTTACTCTCACTCAGATATCATATAAAAAAAGAATCAAAATGTGGATCTCCATCCTATGGCAAAATGTGTAGAATTATAGCAAATTAGCTTTAAAACTGCAACATTTCCTCTACACCCTTTGACAAAATGTGTAGAATTGCAGTAAATTAAGTCTTCTGTCAGCTGTCAAGAGGGGGGTCGCTAAAACGTTTTGCTCGCAAATCCTACAAAATATCGCTTAGGGCCCCAGAAATCCTAGCTCTGACTGTATGTGTGGGTATGGATGTGGGTATGGATGTGGGTATGGATGTGGGTATGGATGTGGGTATGGATGTGGGTATGGATGTGGGTATGGATGTGGGTATGGATGTGGGTATGGATGTGGGTATGGATGTGGGTATGGATGTGGGTATGGATGTGGGTATGGATGTGGGTATGGATGTGGGTATGGATGTGGGTATATAGACCAGCAAGCCAGTGCGGCCCCTCGTGTTGCCCATCCCTGGTCGATACTCTATAGCAGGGTCCCGTAATTGGCAGCCCGCAGGCCAAATTCATAGTTTTGATGTCTTCACTTTTATTCTACAATGTAAAAAATAGTGCAAATAAAGAAAAGCCCTTGAATGAGTAAAATTCCAAACTTTTGACCGGGGGTTTATATATTTATTAATTAAATGTCTTCGTTGTTGGACATAAAAGACTGTTAAAGAACCAGGAAATCATCCCAAAGGGGTTTTAATTGAGTAAATCTATTCCCAAATAGAGCGCCATATGTGATCGTATCCCAATGTAATCAAGGTGTGAAATGATTCTGTTTTTGTCAAAAACTGTATCTGTTTTGGATTCTTGTGTACAAATGATTTATAACTATGTTCCGGCCCCCCGACCATCGGCTCAAGGAAAATCAACCCAGGGCTGAATGTAATTGGGGATCCCTGCTCTATAGGGCTTCTGTTTGGTTTAGGGGTACAGGTGGCTGGAGCCATGTTGAAACTGCATGCCCTAGAATGCATAAACTGTAGATAGCCTGTTGACACAGGCTGTAATAGTAGTGGAAACTCTCCCCTTAAACAAGATGCCATGACACCATTTATACGGTATTCACACTACCGGATCCAAAGCACTGTGTCAGCAGAAAAGGGTTTAACAGTTGTAATGTTTACTCTAAATATAGTATTTCAGTCGTATTTAGTTGTATCTCACTCTCTTCCTCTCTCTTCCTCTCTCTCACTCTCTTCCTCTCTCTCACTCTCTCACTCTCTCTTCCTCTCTCTCACTCTCTTCCGCTCTCTTCCTCTCCTACTCCAGATGTGAGCAGCATGAACCTGGACGACTACAACATCCACGTCATCGCCAGCGTGCTCAAACAGTGGCTTCGTGACCTGCCCAACCCTCTGATGACCTTTGAACTCTATGAGGAGTTCCTCCGAGCAATGGGTAAGTGATGGGGTCAGAAGTAACCACCTTGTTATTCTGTTACAATGTTACTATGTAGTAATTGTTAAATGTGGTACCATTTTATAAATTATGTTGACTGAATGAAGGTACATGATGTATATACTGTATATATACTGTATATACAGTGCATTCGGAAAGTATTCAGACCCCTTCCCTTTTTCCACATTTTGTTACGTTACAGCCTTATTCTAAATTTGATAAAATACTTATGTAAATGTGGTATTTCATTATAATTTTTTTTTATACATTTGCTAAAATGTAAAAAAAAAACAGTTTTTGCTTTGTCATTATGGGGTATTATGTGTAGATTGATTAGAATAAGTGTCACGGCCGTAGAGAGAGGCAGACCAAGGCACAGCGCAGTTATGTTTCGACATCTTTTATTTGAGCCAATTTAGCAAACAAAACAAAAAAGGAACAAAGGTACATGACCATAACTAGAGTGTGTGCTAACAGAGAACACAGACACTACTGTAAACCCACAACACAGGTGGGAAAAGCATAACAGCTGCCTCTAATTGGGGACCAAACACAAATACCCCCAGAGTTCACTAGAACTCTACTGTCAGGCCCTGTCCTAGACAACCATAGAGAAACCAGAGGCTTCCCTATGGTCAGGACCTGACAATAAGGCTGTAAGGTAAGAACATTTTGGAAAAGTGAAGGGTTTTCTCTTAATTTTTTTTACTATTTTCTACATTGTAGAATAATAGTGAAGACATCAAAACGATGAAATAACACACATGGAATCATGTACACTACCGTTCAAAAGTTTGGGGTCACTTAGAAATGTCCTTGTTTTTGAAAGAAAAGTTCATTTTTTTGTCCATTTAAAATAACATTGGTTTATTTTAGCACAACAGTTTTCAGCTATGCTAACATAATTGCAAAAGGGTTTTCTAATGATCAGTTAGCCTTTTAGAATGATAAACATGGATTAGCTAACACAACGTGCCATTGGAACAGAGGAGTGATGGTTGCTGATAATTGGCCTCTGTACGCCTATGTAGATATTCCATAAAAAATCAGCCGTTTCCAGGTACAATAGTCATTTACAACATGAACAATGTCTACACTGTATTTCTGATCAATTTGATGTTATTTTAATGGACAAGGAAATTTGTGACCCCAAACTTTTGAACGGTAGTGTAGCAGCCCAAAAAGTGTCAAACAAATCAAAATATTATTTATATTTGAGATTCTTCAAAGCAGACACTTTTTGCCTTGATGACAGCTTTGCACACTCTTGGTATTCTCTCAACCAGCTTCACCTGGAATGCCATATTGAGTGTCCCCATATCAGTAAAGCAGTAAAGTAAAAGCAGGAAGTAATTGTATTTCTATGGTGGTGCGTCCCTCATGCAGGCCAGCCGGACAAGAAGGATGTGATCCATGGGGTGTACTCTGTGATTGACCTGCTCAGTAGAACCCACCTGAGCACCCTGGAGCGCCTCATCTTCCACCTGGTCAGGTGAGGGGACATGTGATCCCACAGGAAACAAGATGTCGTCTCGCTGACTGCATCCCAATTCTCCACCCTTCTCCTTGTGGATTTTACAATCAGAAACTCCCTCCAGTCAATGATACATCAATGTTTCTAAATCCATGACAGGGAGCATGATGGAATGGGGGAGGCTTGGGATGTTGTCATCCACTGCAGACCAGTTTTGACATTGAAGAAACTATTTAATTGTTTTCTTTAGTTTTTTTGCGACCCTCTCTGCCGTGTGTGTGTGTGTGTGTGTGTGTGTGTGTGTGTGTGTGTGTGGGTGTGTGTGGTCTTCCAGGATCGCACTGCAGGAGGACACCAACCGTATGTCGGCCAATGCCCTGGCCATCATGTTCTCCCCCTGCATCCTCCGCTGCCCCGACTCCATCGACCCCCTGCGGAGTGTCCAGGACATCGGCAAGACCACCGCGTAAGACTCACTCATCATGTGCTTCTCACACAGGACTCATCAGTCCTGGTTCTGGAAGGCTGTGTGCACAGTGCAGAACTCCAGGACCAGAATTAAGACACACCACAAAAACCCCCCATCACCCTGTCAAAGATAAAATACCGCCCCTGCAGGGTTAACGACTCACCCTGTCTACCCAATGGCAGTTCTGTTATTTCTGATAGATGCCGCTCTGCCTTACCACTGAGCTAGTATACAACTAGGGACTGTTCCTCAAACTCAACAGTAAGGGCCTTACGTTAGAGTGGGCTATCCCCGAAGTCGAGTGCCTATGCTCCTTCACCCTGCAACCTGGCCCCTTCTCAGGATCGTCCAGGCCAGAGCTTCAACCTTAGAACACTATGAGAGGCTCCCTCCCGGGTTGGCTTAGCACAGAATCTCCCCTCTAAGAACTCCTACCAATGCACTCAGTACCTGTGGCTAGGTTCCTTTATACCCCGATAGACTAATTAACCAGATCCTAGAAGATTCCAGTCTATTTCAGAAACCTAGACTAAAACACCATGTATGTTATGACTCTTTGATGACACAGGGTTTCAGAAACAGACATAAAAAATCCCCAATCAATCAATCACTAATCAATGATAGGTAAACTTCAACAGTAAATCAAATTGATAGACACCTTCAGTGCCCTTAACTAAACCCTTATTGATATGCCAATGAAATATTTTTTTGTCTAATACAATTTTATTTGACATATTTAATAACAAGAAAAATGGTCTATCATCCACAACTCTATCAACAATTTTTTGGTCCCCTTCAGGATGATCAGTCCCTCAGACGGCGTCTAAAAACGCGAATAGCTACTTTAACACACTTTTATCAATGAGGTATTCTTAAGGATTCCTCTTAGAATTTGACTTTAACTGAGGATAATACAAAATTAAATATAAGTATAATACAACATTTAAATATATTTTAAGCTAAAAAGCCACAGCACAAATCTTCTTCCATGAGTCAACAGGTTCTCCTAGCAAGCTCAAAGAGAGTACCCCGCTCCCAAACATCATGGCTCTTTTATACCCTCTATTCTTCTTTCTGCTAACTCATCGTGACTGACACCTGCTCCGATGACGCGTTCAGTGGTTAACACCCACTGTGGCTCCTCGCCTAGGCAGGACGTTCGCTTTCACAGGATGCCCGCCTTGACAGGATGCCTCCACCTGGCCACTCTGACCAGGGAATTTCCAATGCAAGCTAGCTCCTTTAGTACAATCCATTATCATTCACTTATACCTCTTAGATATCCAACAACTTACAAACATTTAATCATTACAACATTGTAAACTTTCATTATGAACCTCCTAAGGCCTTGTTCCTCTAAGCTTAACAAACATAGTCTATATGCATCATTGTTAACCATTTTCACTGCATTACCTCAATCATCCTTTACTGTCTCCCTTGGTACATTTCCCAATGCTTTCACGCCTCAACATTTAACATATTTCACCTTTAATCAATATTTTAGTGAATTCCAGTCCCAATGTCGTTTATTTTTCTTATTTTCTTTAATCAATGTCAATTCTCTCTGTGTTCATTCTTCTTTATGCTCTGTGTGTGTGTGTGAAAGTGAAACATGAGTGTGTACAGTATGCAAATGTGTCTCTAAAATGTCCCAGAGAACTGGGCCTTAGCCTACTACTCTTGATACAGTAAGTAATGGTATAAATGTAAAGTTGCCTACTACTCTTGATACAGTAAGTAATGGTATAAATGTAAAGTTGTCCTGATAGTTACAACTGTGTATACAATGGAAGTGACAACTGACATCTCAATAGCTTTAATCCATCAGATGACTTAGTGTTATTTATGTTGCAGACATTCTGTCTGTCCTCCTCTAGGAGCTGTGACTGATTCTGCCTGTCCTCCTCTAGGAGCTGTGACTCATTCTGCCTGTCCTCCTCTAGGAGCTGTGACTCATTCTGCCTGTCCTCCTCTAGGAGCTGTGACTCATTCTGCCTGTCCTCCTCTAGGAGCTGTGACTCATTCTGCCTGTCCTCCTCTAGGAGCTGTGACTCATTCTGCCTGTCCTCCTCTAGGAGCTGTGACTCATTCTGCCTGTCCTCCTCTAGGAGCTGTGACTCATTCTGCCTGTCCTCCTCTAGGAGCTGTGACTCATTCTGCCTGTCCTCCTCTAGGAGCTGTGACTCATTCTGTCTGTCCTCCTCTAGGAGCTGACTCATTCTGCCTGTCCTCCTCTAGGAGCTGTGACTCATTCTGTCTGTCCTCCTCTAGGAGCTGTGACTCATTCTGTCTGTCCTCCTCTAGGAGCTGTGACTCATTCTGTCTGTCCTCCTCTAGGAGCTGTGACTCATTCTGTCTGTCCTCCTCTAGTTGTGAGGAGCTGTGACTCATTCTGCCTGTCCTCCTCTAGGAGCTGTGACTCATTCTGCCTGTCCTCCTCTAGGAGCTGTGACTCATTCTGTCTGTCCTCCTCTAGGAGCTGACTCATTCTGCCTGTCCTCCTCTAGGAGCTGTGACTCATTCTGTCTGTCCTCCTCTAGGAGCTGTGACTCATTCTGTCTGTCCTCCTCTAGGAGCTGTGACTCATTCTGTCTGTCCTCCTCTAGTTGTGAGGAGCTGTGACTCATTCTGCCTGTCCTCCTCTAGTTGTGAGGAGCTGTGACTCATTCTGCCTGTCCTCCTCTAGGTGTGAGGAGCTGTGACTCATTCTGCCTGTCCTCCTCTAGGTGTGAGGAGCTGTGACTCATTCTGCCTGTCCTCCTCTAGTTGTGAGGAGCTGTGACTCATTCTGCCTGTCCTCCTCTAGTTGTGAGGAGCTGTGACTCATTCTGCCTGTCCTCCTCTAGGAGCTGACTCATTCTGTCTGTCATCCTCTAGGAGCTGACTCATTCTGCCTGTCCTCCTCTAGGAGCTGACTCATTCTGTCTGTCCTCCTCTAGGAGCTGACTCATTCTGTCTGTCCTCCTCTAGGAGCTGACTCATTCTGTCTGTCCTCCTCTAGATGTGAGGAGCTGTGACTCATTCTGCCTGTCCTCCTCTAGGAGCTGTGACTCATTCTGCCTGTCCTCCTCTAGGAGCTGTGACTCATTCTGCCTGTCCTCCTCTAGGAGCTGTGACTCATTCTGCCTGTCCTCCTCTAGGAGCTGACTCATTCAACCTGTCCTCCTCTAGGAGCTGACTCATTCTGCCTGTCCTCCTCTAGGAGCTGACTCATTCTGTCTGTCCTCCTCTAGGTGTGTGGAGCTGATCATCAGAGAACAGATGAATAAGTACAGGGCCAGACTGAAGGACATCAACAGTCTGGAATTTGCTGAGAACAAGGCCAAGAGCAGACTGACACACATCAGGAAGTCCATGGTAAGGCACCAGGTCAACAGGGGGTCGTGTTCATTAGCCATCAAATGGAAGAAAACAGACTGAAAATTGGAGGGACTTCCTGGACTTGTCCAATAAGAAGCACTCAATTTTATTTTCAATGCAAATTATTTTTAAGCCTTTTCTGTCGCATACCTTAATGAACACGACCCAGGGGTCTCGGGGAGAACAAATGTGACCTTGCCCTCTATGACTGAGGTCATCATAGACCTCCCTCTCTGTCTTCCAGTGGTTGACCTTAAACCTTTAGCCCTTAATACCCCTTCACACGATGTAACGTTCTCCAACGAAGGTTTCCCTCTCTATCCCTATCCTCCCCTTACCCCACTCCAGAAACCTGTACTAATCGCTGTTAGGTTTATTGGCATAACCCGCACAGCCACCCCGGTATGTATTCCTAGTATTTACTCCATCACACCCGGTCCTGTTAGCCCATTTGTCTGTGGCGCTGTCAATCAACCAGTCCTGTTAGCCCATTTGTCTGTGCTGCTGTCAGTCAACCAGTCCTGTTAGCCCATTTGTCTGTGGCGCTGTCAATCAACCACTCCTGTCAGCCCATTTATCTGTGGCGCTGGCAATGCTGTCAGTCAATTCTGCATGCCCTCACAATGCCATTCTTTTTTTCTATCCATCTATTCTTCTCTCTCTTCCTCCTTCTCTCTCTCCCTCCTTCTCTCTCTCTTCCTCCTCTTACAGTGGGGAGAACAAGTATTTGATACACTGCCAATTTTGCAGGTTTTCCTACTTACAAAGCATGTAAAGGTCTGTAATTTTTATCATAGGTACACTTCAACTGTGAGAGACGGAATCTAAAACAAAAATCCAGAAAATCACATTGTATGATTTTTAAATAATTAATTTGCATTTTATTGCATGACATAAGTATTTGATCACCTACCAACCAGTAAGAATTCCGGCTCTCACAGACCTGTTTGTTTTTCTTTAAGAAGCCCTCCTGTTCTCCACTCATTACCTGTATTAACTGCACCTGTTTGAACTCGTTACCTGTATAAAAGACACCTGTCCACACACTCAATCAAACAGACTCCACACACTCAATCAAACAGCTGTGTAAGGACATCAGGGATAAAATTGTAGACCTGCTCAAGGCTGGGATGGGCTACAGGACAATAGGCAAGCAGCTTGGTGAGAAGGCAACAACTGTTGGCGCAATTATTAGAAAATGGAAGAAGTTCAAGATGACGGTCAATCTCCCTCGGTCTGGGGCACCATGCAAGATCTCACCTCGTGGGGCATCAATGATCATGAGGAAGGTGTGGGATCAGCCCAGAACTACACGGCAGGACCTGGTCAATGACCTGAAGAGAGCTGGGACCACAGATTCAAAAAAAAACATTAGTAACACACTACGCCGTCATGGATTAAAAGCCAGCGCATGTCCAGGCCCGTCTGAAGTTTGCCAATGACCATCTGGATGATCCAGAGGAGGAATGGGAGAAGGTCATGTGGTCTGATGAGACAAAAATAGAGCTTTTTGGTCTAAACTCCACTCGCCGTGTTTGGAGGAAGAAGAAGGATGAGTACAACCCCAAGAACACCATCCCAACCGTGAAGCATGGAGGTGGAAACATCATTCTTTGGGGATGCTTTTCTGCAAAGGGGACAGGACGACTGCACCGTATTGAGGGGAGGATGGATGGGGCCATGTATCGCAAGATCTTGGCCAACAACCTCCTTCCCTCAGTAAGAGCATTGAAGATGGGTCGTGGCTGGGTCTTCCAGCATGACAACAACCCGAAACACACAGCCAGGGCAACTAAGGAGTGGCTCCGTAAGAAGCATCTCAAGGTCCTGGAGTGGCCTAGCCAGTCTCCAGACCTGAACCCAATAGAAAATCTTTGGAGGGAGCTGAAAGTCCGTATTGCCCAGCGCAAGCCCAGAAACCGGAAGGATCTGGATGGAGGAGTGGGCCAAAATCCCTGCTGCAGTGTGTGCAAACCTGGTCAAGAACTACAGGAAACGTATGATCTCTGTAATTGCAAACAAAGGTTTCTGTACCAAATATTAAGTTCTGCTTTTCTGATGTATCAAATACTTATGTCATGCAATAAAATGCAAATTAATTACTTAAAAATCATACAATGTGATTTTCTGGATTTTTGTTTTAGATTCCGTCACTCATAGTTGAAGAGTACCTATGATAAAAATTACAGACTTCTACATGCTTTGTAAGTAGGAAAACCTGCAAATTCGGCAGTGTATCAAATACTTGTTCTCCCCACTGTATCTGTCTCTCTCCCTCTCTCCCTTCTTCTCTCTCGCTCTCCCTCCTTCTCCTCCTCTCTGTCTCTCTCTCTCCCTCCTGTCTTCTCTCTCTCCTCTCTCTCCCTCCTCTTCCCTGTCCTTTTCTCTCTCTCTCCCTCCTCTTCCCTGTCCTTTTCTCTCTCGCCCTCCTCTCAGTTCTTCTTGCTGTCCCTCTGTCTCTCTTCCGTTCTCTATATATTTATGTTCTACAGAAGATTGAGATGTGTCACTTTGGACAGGAGAGTCTTTGTTTATTGTCTTTGTGTGACTGGGCGGCAGTCGGCCAACTGTCATTCTCAGCTTGTCACTTCCAATCCATTCAGAAATTATTCAGTCCCCTTCCCTTTTTCCACATTTTGTTACATTACAGCCTTATTCTAAAATTGATTAAATAAAATGTTCCTCATCAATCTACACACAATATCCATAATGACAATGCAAAAACGGCTTTTTAGATTTTATTTGCACAAAATATTTTTAAACAAATCTTTATTTACACAAGTATTCAGACCCTTTGCTATGAGACTCGAAATTTAGTTCAGGTACATCCTGTTTCCATTGATCATCCTTGATGTTTCTACAACTTGATTGGAGTCCACCTGTGGTAAATTCAATTGATTGGACATGATTTGGAAAGGCACACACCTGTCTATATTTGGTCCCACAGTTGACAGTGGATGTCAGAGCAAAAACCAAGCCATTAGGTCGAAGGAATTGTCCGTAGAGCTCCGAGACAGGACTGTGTCGAGGCACAGATCTGGAGAAGGGTACCAAAACATTTCTGCAGCATTGAAGGTCCCCAAGAACACAGTGGCCTCAATTATTCTTAAATGGAAGAAGTTTAGAATCACCAAGACTCTTCCTAGAGCTGACCGCCCGGACAAACTGAGTTCCAGAGTTCCTATGTGGAGATGGACGATTCTTCCAGAAGGACAACCATCTCTGCAGCACTCCACCAGTTAGTCCTTTATGGTAGAGTAGCCAGACAGAAGCCACTTCTCTGTAAAAGGCACATGACAACCAGCTTGGAGTTTGCCAAAAGGCACCTAAAGGACTCTCAGACCATGAGAAACAATATTGGTCTGATGAAACCAAGATTTGGCCTGAATGCCAAGCGTCACATTTGGAGTAAACCTGGCACCAAACCTGCTTCAATCCCTTCCTTACTTACAGTAGATGTATATGTATTTGGGTATATGTTGTGAAACTGTTAGATATTACTTGTTAGATTTTATTGCACTGAAGCATTTCCCTACACCTGCAATAACATCTGCTAACCATGTGTATCTGACCAATTAAATGTGATTTGATTTGAGTGCTCAGGACCTCAGGTTCACCTTCCAACAGAACAACGACCCTAAGCACACAGCCAAGAAGGCTTCAGGACGAGTGTCTGAATGTCCTTGAGTGGCCCAGCCAGAGCCCGGACTTGAACCCGATCAAACATCTCTGGAGAGAACTGAAAATAGCTGTGCAACGATGCTCCCCACCCAACCTGACAGAGCTTGAGAGGATCTGCAAAGAAGAATGGGAGAAACTCCCCAAATACAGGTGTGTCAAGCTTGCAGCGTCATACCCAAGAAGACTTGAGGCTGTAATCGCTGCCAAAAGGTGCTTCAACAAAGTACTTAGTAAAGGGTCTGAATACTTATGTAAATGTCATATTTCAGTTTTTTTTTTTTTATGCATTTGCACAAATTTCTAAAAACTTGTTTTTGCTTTGTCATTATGGGGTATTGTGTGTATATTGATGAGGGGAAAAAAACAATTTAGAATAAGGCTGTAATGTAACAAAATGTGAAAAACTTCAAGCGGTCTGAATACTTTCCGAATGCACTGTATCTCCACACCGATGACATAATAAATATCACCCTTTTATTTCTTATTTGTTAATTCAAACAGTTATGATGAATGTATTACGACTATCAAGTCATTACTAGGTCACAGAGAAATAGATAGATAGGCAGAGCAGTGCTTAGTTTCGGTCTAAAGGTCATGCCTTTGTGTCCGCTAGTTTGTTGGCTTTATAACACTCAGGAAGTAGCTGTGGCATAACACTGCATGAAAATAGTCAAGAAAATATGCACCTGTGCAGTTGTGAGAAATCACAGTATAAATTATCCTCATCAACCATATCATACATTGAGTTTTCTGTTGAGCCATCTTGAACACTCCTCTCTCAGGCTGTGTCGTTAGTAGAAACAATATCAATGACCCTTTGAGTCCAATGTCCAACTATCTAATAGCCTATTGTAGCCAAGCCTATCTGGTAACCTAGCTTATCTGGTAACCTAGCCTAGCCTATCTAGTAACCTGGGGTCCCGTGTGGCTCAGTTGGTGGAGCGTGGCGCTTGCAATGCCAGGGTTGTGGGTTCGATTCCCACTGGGGACCAGTACGTAAAGAATGTATGAACTCACTACTGTAAGTTACTCTGGATAAGAGCGTCTGCTAAATGACAAAAATGTAAATGTAGCATAGCCTATTTAATAACCTAGCCTATTATAGACAACCTTATAGCCTAGCCTCAATCCAAACTAGCTTTTTGTCCTGTGTCCTATAGGGCAAAGGTCGTCTGCGGAGGGGTAGCAGCCACCACACGCCCTCCCTGCCCCTCAGCCCCAGAGTGCTCCCGGTGGTGGACGGGGAGAGTGCAGAGGAGGAGAGGGCAGAGCAGGGGCTGACAGAACAGCAGCAGGCCACCATGCAGCAGGAGGAGAGGATCCTCACGGAGCAGATTGAGAGCCTGCAGAGAGAGAAGTGAGCCTGATTGTCTCTTATCAGTTGTCACTAACCTTTTGAGTCAAGATCACTTTCTGAGTCAAAATGCAAACAGAGATCTCAGATTTGCTTTAAACATGACTTAAAAAACATAAGCCTGTGCAACATTGACCTATTAAAAATAGTTCTGTAGTAATGAGGTTTGTACAGTAGGCTACAGGCCCAATACATTATCACTGTATATTGGCTTTGCTTCAATTGCCCTGCCAATGTATTGATGTTCGGACCATTTAAAAAATCTCTATACATTTCAAGATACGCAATACTATCACACCGGTAATAGATCAGTTGTTGTATTACTAGTGGGACAAAGCTGAGAAAGCTTACATTTAAATAATGTGCTTTTTTTTTACTGGGCTGATGGTGCCTGCATCTGATGGTCAGTCTCAGCGGAGGGAGAGCAGCAGACCGAGGGTCTGCCTCAACATCCCTCCACTGACCAAAAAGAGACAGTCTTCCAGCTGATCGTACTTCATTATTTCTGTCTCATGCATAAATTCAAATTCATGTTGTTACTCCTATGAATAGAGAAAGTGAAATATTCCTCAATATTAAAAAAGACAAGCTGCTTATAATAACAACGCAAGCCTATTGATACACTTTCCTACTCATTCATTACAGCTGCAGTGCTGGTTGCAGCGCGAGTGGATAAGCACATTTTATGGCTTATAAAAGTGTTGAATATAAAGTGTTGACAGTGAGAGTAAGAACGTAAACATGAACTCACTCATAAAAACAGCAGCTCTGCTGTATTCGTTGACAGTCTCTCTTGTCATGGAACGCAAGGCTTTATCGTTGGACTTTTTACAGAAATGTTTGGCGATCGACTAGGAATGACTTGATGATGGACTGGTTGGTGACTACAGTAATGTATATTGTCTTGATGATGGACTGGTTGGTGACTACAGTAATGTATATTGTCTTGATGATGGACTGGTTGGTGACTACAGTAATGTATATTGTCTTGTGAACAAGAGAAAGAGCCTAGTGCTTCTCAATGAATTCTTCCATAGACGGGGTAATATATAATAATATTATGATTGCCATTTAGCAGATGGTAATATACGCCATTTAGCAGATGGTAATATATGCCATTTAGCAGATGGTAATATACGCCATTTAGCAGATGGTAATATACGCCATTTAGCAGATGGTAATATACGCCATTTAGCAGATGGTAATATACGCCATTTAGCAGATGGTAATATATGCCATTTAGCAGATGGTAATATACGCCATTTAGCAGATGGTAATATACGCCATTTAGCAGTTGGTAATATACGCCATTTAGCAGATGGTAATATACGCCATTTAGCAGATGGTAATATACGCCATTTAGCAGATGGTAATATACGCCATTTAGCAGATGGTAATATATGCCATTTAGCAGATGGTAATATACGCCATTTAGCAGATGGTAATATACGCCATTTAGCAGATGGTAAAATATATATCCTTTTAGCAGATGGTAAAATATATATCCTTTTAGCAGATGGTACTATATATGCCATTTAGCAGATGGTACTATATATGCCATTTAGCAGATGGTACTATATATATGCCATTTAGCAGATGGTACTATATATGCCATTTAGCAGATGGTAATATACGCCATTTAACAGATGGTAATATATGCCATTTAGCAGATGGTAATATACGCCATTTAGCAGATGGTAATATACGCCATTTAGCAGATGGTATTATACGCCATTTAGCAGATGGTAATATACGCCATTTAGCAGATGGTAATATATGCCATTTAGCAGATGGTAATATATGCCATTTAGCAGATGGTAATATACGCCATTTAGCAGATGGTCATATACGCCATTTAGCAGATGGTAATATACGCCATTTAGCAGATGGTAATATATGGCATTTAGCAGATGGTAATATATGCCATTTAGCAGATGGTAATATATGCCATTTAGCAGATGGTAATATATGCCATTTAGCAGATGGTAATATATGCCATTTAGCAGATGCTTTTATCCAAAGCGTCTTAGTCATGTGTGCATACATTTTATGTATGGGTGTTCCTGGGATTCAAACCCACTATCCTGGTGTTGCAAGTGCCATGCTCTAACAACTGAGCAAAAGAGGACCACATGTTGACGGGGTATGTAACTGTAACGTGTGTGTAGGGAGGAGTTGACGTGCGAGATATTGAACTTGGAGCCGCGGGCGTCGGAGGCCTCGTTAGGACAACCAACAGCTGTGTGAAACTCATGGACCCTGAAGGAGCTGCCTCCAACCCCTCTGGTGAGACTGGAGAGGGTGTGTATGTGTGTGTATATGTTCTATATGTTCTACATGTGGTGTCTGTCTGTATAGTAAACACTTCTCTTTACCATGTAGGAAAGGAAAGCTGGATACTAGTCAGTTACTGTACAACTGATTGTCCAGTGTCGCCCCCTGGAAAGCTGGATACTAGTCAGTTACTGTACAACTGATTGTCCAGTGTCGCCCCCTGGAAAGCTGGATACTAGTCAGTTACTGTACAACTGATTGCATTCAACAGAAATGTGTCTTCCACATCAGAGAGGTTCGGGGTTCGGGTCATCCACGTCATCGGCGCCAGGGGGTCAACGTCAACAGTCGTCAACAGTGAAGAGGCGACTCCGGGATGCTGGCCTTCTAGGCAGAGTTGCAAAGAAAAGCCATATCTTCCTCTGTCCAGTGTCTGTGTTCTTCTGCCCATCTTAATCTTTTCTTTTTATTGGCCAGTCTTAGATATGGCTTTTTCTTTGCAACTTTGCCTAGAAGGCCAGCATCCCAGAGTCGCCTCTTCACTGTTGACGTTGAGACTGGTGTTTTTACGGGTACTATTTAATGAAGCTGCCAGTTGAGGACTTGTGAGGCATCTGTTTCTCAAACTAGTCACTCTAATGTACTTGTCCTCTTGCTCAGTTGTGCACCAGGGCCTCCCACTCCTCTTTCTATTCTGGTTAGAGCCAGTTTGCCCTGTTCTGTGAAGGGAGTAGTACACAGCGTTGTACGAGATCTTCAGTTTCTTGGAAGGAGGGTGGGAGTGAAACAGGGCTGGAATGGGCCATGTGGGCATCCATCTCTCTCTTCCCTAACTCTGCCCACCTCTATCCTCCTTTCCTGTGCCAGGAGGAATGCCGCCGTCCCACGATGCCGTTGAAACGCGTCCTCTCGGACGAAAAGGATAGAAAGAGAGATGGAATGATGAATGGATGAAAGAAGTAGGAAGCCTCAGAACTGAGATGGACGACTGGCAGGAGGCTGTAAAGGAATAAAAGAGTGACTGAACGTGAGAAAGAGAGTGAGTGAGGAAAGGATGAGGGTGGCCGCCTTGACTCACTGACCTTTGAACTTCAAGCCCCTTGACCCCCGCTGGAGCCTCGGGGGCACAGGGGGGGCTGGAGATAAGGAAAGAGAGAAGCCAGAAGACAGCTTTTCAATGGAGGTCTACGGTGGCTTGAGCCAGAGTCACTGACTGACAGGACTATCGGCCATTTTGATATAAGCCACTCAGCTACTTCCACGTCCGCTTTCACGTTTACACAATACAGCCTGTCATGCTCTTTACATTACACTTCCAGTTAAAGAGACTACAGTGACGATGTGTTATAAATATGTATAATGTGACCCAATTATTATGTTATTATAAATGGAAGGAACTCCAGTGCTGCTGAGGTCATCCAATGTTTGTAATAACCATCTCTTGCAAAGGGAAGTGAGATTCAGGTTATGGTTTTGTTTGTCATTTGTTTGTGTTGATTTTAACATTGCAAAATGTTTTAAAGCGTTTTCTGTCGCATACCCTAATGAACACGACCCAGTGTTCAGATGGTGCCACTTCTTCTCTTGTGAAATAATACAATTCAACAACAAGAGACTGACATCAGTCTATTCAGACGCTTAAGTTACAATCATCACGACACTGTTGCCATTGTTGTTGTTACGGCGACTGTGGTGTTCAATGTTTATCAGATATAATGTATTGTTATGCCTTTTCCATCTTTGGTCTGTGTTCCCCCACAATCCTACGTTGATGTTACGTTGATCCTACATTTGTTCTGAAACATCTGTGTAACCACAGTAACCAAATCAGGGCTAGTTTGTGAATTATTATTATTATTGTTGTTGTTATAGTTACTGTTGTCATCTTAGAAGAAAGCCATTGTTATTGCCTATCTTTACCAAGAGGGGGATGTGTGTGTGTGGTTGGTTCTCCTACACACACACAGTCCTCTGTCATGTACAGTGCATTCGGAAAGTATTCAGACCCCTTACATTTTTCCACATTTTGTTACGTTACAGCCTTATTCTAAAATGGATTAAATACAAAAAATCCTCAATCTACACACAATACCCCATAATGACAAAGCGAAAACAGGTTTTTAGAATTTTTTGCAAATAAAGAATTATAATAATACAGAAATACCTTATTTACATAAGTATTCAGACCCTTTGCTATGAGACGCGAAATTGAGCTCAGGTGCATCCTGTTTCCATTGGTCATTCTTGAGATATATCTAAAACTTGATTGGAGTCTGTGGTAAATTCAATTGATTGGACATGATTTTCAAAGGCACACACCTGTTTATATAAGGTCCCACGGTTGAAAGTGCATGTGAGCAATAACCAAGCCATGAGGTCGAAGGAATTGTCCCCAGAGCTCCGAGACATCATTGTGTCAAGGCACAGATCTGGGGAAGTGTACAACAAAAAAAATCAGCAGACGGTCAGGGACGTGACCAAGAACCCGATGGCTCCAGAGTTCCTCTGTGGAGATGGGAGAACCTTCCAGAAGGACAACCATCTCTGCAGCACTCCACCAATCAGGTCTTTATGGTAGAGTGGCCAGACGGAAGCCACTTCTCAGTAAAAGGCACATGACAGCCCGCTTGGAGTTTGCCAAAAGGCACCTAAAGACTCAGACCATGAGAAACAAGATTCTCTGGTCTGATGAAACCAAGATTGAACTCTTTGGCCTGAATGCCAAGTGTCACTCTGGAGGAAACCTGGCACCATCCCTACGGTGAAGCATGATGGTGGCAGCATCATGCTGTGGGGACTTGGAGACTAGTCGGGACCGAGAGAAAGATGAATGGAGCAAAGTACAGAGTACTTGAACCCGATCAAACATTTCTGGAGAGAACTGAAAATAGCTGTGCAGCGACGCTCCCCATCCAACCTGACAGAGCTTAAGAGGATCTGCAGAGAAGAATGGGAGAAACTCCCCAAATACAGGTGTGCCAAGCTTGTATGCGTCATACCCAAGAAGACTCAAGGCTGTAATCACTGCCAAAGGTCCTTCAACAAAGTACTGAGTAAAGTGTCTGAATACTTATGTAAATGGGATATTTCCGTTGTTTATTTTGTATAAATTTGCCACATTTTAAAAAAACCTGTTTTTGCTTTGTCATTATGGGGTATAGTGTGTAGGTTGATGGGGGGGGGGGGAAACTATTTTAATGAATTTTAGAATAAGGTTGTAATGTAAGAAAATTTGGAAAGGGTCTGAAGGCACTGTATATGTCTCATACATCCGTTGTGCCAAACCCTTCACCTCTGACTCTTCCTTCCTGGGTGTTTACAGTGAACCTTTCCATCCATTTACTCCTGATCCCAATGTTTATTTAAATGCCTCACGTAGAAAAGGCCATCAGTTTCAACCGTCCAGTGTGTTTAAACAGGCGACGACTATCTCTGGTACTCTGAAAAATACTTACATACGCTCTGTCACTCTATACAGTGCAATATCCTGTGTGTCCTATAGGGAGTCTATCTGTCTCTTCTCACCTGTGCTTAACCTGGGTTTAAATCAGTATTATATTATTACTCTACTTGCCATCCCATGCTTTACAACAAGCACACATTTGAAACAAGACAAGACTTGATTGCAGAATAGTGATCATAATTAATAGGGAATGTCATGTTGCCTATGTGTTTGTCACAAGCTTGCCTCTTCTGGATTACCCACTCTGTCTGAAACAGGTATACTGGACTTGCTGCTTGTGGTCTACTATTCGGGTGGAACGGCGGAAATTCAGAATGATGGTGGTATTTTAGGGAGACGGGAACCTCAACCAATCACAATCAAACATAGGCATTAGGCATCAAACTGAAGAAAACATCCTGAAACAGTTTGAGAGAGGTGCATGCACTGGGGGTTCTAGAGTAGTGTGGGAGGAAAATAACAATTCCTACTAGTCAAATACCAACAAGGTAAACTAAGACAGTATTTGTACACCCTATAAGGCTAGTATTGGCCAATGGTGTCCTGCTAAAGTGAATGTACCCATCACTGGAAGGCAATGCTCTGCTTTCTCTTGTCGTCTTCTTGTGTTATTTTAATATACAGCATATATGGTGTATTTATGATCATGCTTATGTAAATGCCTGTTATAAAAATGATATATTATCCTGTGTATGACTCCTTTATATAATATTAATCACGTTCAGTTGTTTTTACAGGCTCAAAAAAAAAGTTGAACAATTGTATATATTTTTGGTGTGCGCTACTCTGGTTGTGTGTAACGGGCAATTTGTGTAATATTTATTATTATTTTTTAAAGATATATATATATATATGATTGTTAAAACAAAAATCATGGGCTTTATTAAAGGGGTCAATAAATTGTTGCCCTACAAAATTAGTTACATTTTCCAAGTCACTCAATTATTAAAATCGCAGTAATATGGTTGAAGTATTATGATTCATTGGACTACTATGCTTTCTTTGTAAAACATGCATAGCGAGTCATTCCAGAATGAAACCAGGCGAACAGGGTGTGGAATATTCCACATTTGTTCGTTGTGTTGACGAAATTCTTCTGAAAATAGTCATCTGACCGCGGTTGTTATTCTCTACTTCCCACTAGACCCGTTCTATAGCAATGTAACGGTGATTCGTTAAGGAAACGTATTTCTTTTAAATTGTTTAATGTTGAGTAGGCAATGCCTGAAACGAAAGTAACTTTGTTTAAGGATCGATTCGTTCTAACTACCTGCCCATCCCTTGTGGCTACATCTTGCATATGCTATTATTTATGAGTCACTATAATATAAAAGGGCACTTCATTCGACGGAAAACGGCATGATTTGAGAGACTATTTAGGATTTTGACAGCTTCGACGTCGTTATGCTGTCCTCTACGGTAAGATGATATTCCATTGATCAGTTGTTGATTTGACATCATTGACGCATGATTGTTTAAAAACGGTTTCGTGTTTTAAAACTGAAACTATTACTATTATTTTAAACACTGAAAGCCAAGTCATTCATTCGTAATGAAGATATCATACATTGGATTAATGGTAGTGATTTGACTGACTGTACTTTGCTTATCCAGGGTAGTGGAGCTGTGTCTGGTGATCACACCATAGTATTCTTTGATTTGGAGACTACCGGATTAGGTATTGTATAACATATCTGCCCTTGTGTTATTGTTAGGTTGATAGACTGCTTTACTGTTATGTTAAAAACCTCTATTATAAAAAATAAAGTAGTAGACTGAGGGTAATAACCATTGGTGGAAAAAGTAGCCAATTGTCATACTTAAGTAAAAGTGTCAGAAACTGACACAAGTAAAAGTCACCCAGTAAAATACTACTTGAGTAAAAGTCTTAAAGTATTTGGTTTTAAATACAGTATACTTAAGGATCAAAAGTAAAAGTATAAATGATTTCAAATTCTTTATATTAAGCAAACCAGAGGGCACAATTTGTGAAAGACAACTTAAGTAGTACTTTATTTAAAGTATTTTTACACCACTGTTAATAACTTTTGTTGTTGTTTCATTTCCTCTTTTAGTAATAAACTATAGACACAAAGTATTGTAAATGTTAGAGCTAAGAAACGCTGTTTACATTACAATTCAGGAACTTTTGGGGGATTTATTTTAAAGCAATACATATATATACACAGTATATGTATGTGGGTGTTTATAGCACGACAATTTGATCCATCCTCTCTCTGAGGAAGTGATATGTGAAAACAAGTTCCTGATGTTACGCAATGACTACTGGCTCACTTAGTGGTCCAGGATAGCTATGTTCTTGTATTTACAGTTGATGTCGGAAGTTTACATACACTTAGGTTGAAGTCATTAAAACTCATTTTTCAACCACTCCACAGATTTCATGTTAACAAACTATAGTTTTGGCAAGTCGGTTAGGACATCTACTTTGTGCATGACACGTAATTCTCCCAACAATTGTTTACAGACTGATTATTTCACTTATAATTCATAATATCACAATTCCAGTGGGTCAGAAGTTTACATACACTAAGTTGACGGTGCCTTTAAACAGCTTGGAAAATTCCAGGAAATTATGTCATGGCTTTAGAAGCCTCTGATAGGCTAATTGACATCATTTGAGTCAATTGGTGGTGTACCTGTGGATGTATTTCAAGGCCTACCTTCAAACTCACTGTGTACTTTGGTGCGAAAAGTGCAAATCAATCCAAGAACAGCCAAGGACCTTGTGAAGATGCTGGAGGAAACAGGTACAAAAGTATCTATATCCACAGTAAAACAAGTCCTATATCGACATAACCTGAAAGGCCACTCAGCAAGGAAGAAGCCACTGCCCCAAAACCGCCATAAAAAAGCCAGACTACGGTTTGCAATTGCATATGGGGACAAAGATCGTACTTTTTTGAGAAATGTCCTCTGGTCTGATGAAACAAAAATAGAACTGTTTGGCCATAATGACCATCGTTATGTTTGGAGGAAAAAGGGGGATGCTTGCAAGCTGAAGAACACCATCCCAACCGTGAAGCACGGGGGGTGGCAGCATCATGTTGTGGGGGTGCTTTGCTGCAGGAGGGTCTGGTGCACTTCACAAAATAGATGGCATCATGAGGAAGGAAAATTATGTGGATATATTGAAGCAACATCTCAAGAAGTTGGTCGCAAATGGGTCTTCCAAATGGACAATGACCCCAAGCATACTTCCAAAGGACAACAAAGTCAAGGTATTGGAGTGGCCATCACAAAGCCCTGAACTCAATCCTATAGAACATTTGTGGGCAGAACTGAAAAAGCATGTACGAGCAAGGAGGCCTACAAACCTGACTCAGTTACACCAGTTCTGTCAGGAGGAATGGGCCAAAATTCACCCAACTTATTGTGGGAAGCTTGTGGAAGGCTACCCGAAACGTTTGACCCAAGTTAAACAATTTAAAGGCAATGCTACCAAATACTAATTGAGTGTATGTAAACTTCTGACCCACTGGGAATGTGATGAAAGAAATAAAAGCTTAAATAAATAATTCTCTATACTATTATTCTGACATTTCACATTCTTAAAATAAAGTGGTGATCCTAACTGACCTAAGACAGTTTTTACTAGGATTAAATGTCAGGAATTGTGAAAAACTGAGTTTAAATGTATTTTGCTAAGATGTATGTAAACCTCCGACTTCAACTGTATCCTCAATAAACCGTTTATTTATGAGCCTTTGACGTTTAGGCCAAATGTATTTCAAACACTGAATACCCTCCCACTTGCTGACCATCATATTTTCTTGTGTAGTTTTCATTCATTCAGGTTTTCAGTACATTTATCTAAAGCCACCCCTTTAAATGTGATGTACCTTTAATTCAAATGTTCTCAACAGACTCATATACTAGAATATATGGAATGGTTCAGAATAGGGGTCAGTAAAAACACGCATCTTCATCTTCTTTTCAGCACCAAATCGGTAGATAAAAAAATACTCTGATCTTGTATATTATTTAGGGTTCGGAAAGTATTTATGAATATTAAAAAAACTGATTTGGAGAGCCTTTACGAACAAAATATAATGGTGAATCAAAAATAGTGGTTTGTCAAAAGTCAACCCATGAATTAGAGGTGAAACAGATGTCTTATAAATCTACCCTAATAATTCTCATTCCTCACTAATCATGAAACTGTGATAACGGTTCAGTCATGAACCTTGCCCCAGGCTACATTATCTGTGTTCCATAATGATTCAAATAGGCTACATGGCTAATATGATCCACTATTGCTAGCGATCGTCAGGAACAACCAGACGAACATGACAGAGGAAAGAAAAGTAAACTAATGATGTAACGGAGTGATGCAGAATATAAGGAAACTAACATGAAAGTGACCGTTATAAATGTACTGTATGTATAACTTACAGTGGCTACAGATAGTGGGTAATATTTAACATGATACAAATTGAAAAAATAACTACTGTGAAAAGTCCTGACATATAATTATACTGAACCAAAATATAAATGCAACATATAAAGTGTTGGTCCCATGTTTCATGAGTTGAAAAAAATTATCCCATACACACAAAAGTGTATTTCTCTAAAATGTTGTGCACAAATGTAAGCTTTTCTCCTTTGCCAAGATAATCTATCCACCTGACAGGTGTGGCAAATCAAGAAGCTGATTAAAAAATATGATCATTACACAGGTGCACCTTGTGCTGGGGACAATAAAAGGCCACTCTAAAATGTGCAGTTTTGTCACACAACACAATGCCACAGATGTTTCAAGTTGAGGGAGCATGCAATTGACATGCTGACTGCAGGAATGTCCACCAGAGATGTTGCCAGAGAATTGAAAGTTAATTTCTCTACCATAAGCTGCCTCCAACATTGTTTTAGAGAATTTGGCAGCAAGTCCAACTGGCCTCACAACCGCAGACCACGTGACGCCAGACCAGGATGTCCACATCCGGCTTCTTCACCTGCGGGATTGTCTGAGACAAGCCACCCGGACAGCTGATAAAACTGTGGGTTTGCACAACTGAAGAATTTCTGCACAAACTGTCAGAAACCGTCTCAGGGAAGCTCATCTGCGTGCTCGTCTTCCTAACCAGGGTCTTGACCTGACTGCTGTTCGGATTTGTAACCGAATTCAGTGGGCAAATGCTCACCTTTGATGACCACTGGCACGCTGGAGAAGTGTGCTTGCTCTTCACTGATTAATCCCTGTTTAAACTGTACCAGGCAGATGGCAGACAGCGTGTATGGTGTCGTGTGGGCAAGCGGTTTGCTGATGTCATTGTTGTGAACAGAGTGCCCCATGGTGGGGTTATGGTATGGGCAGGCATAAGCTATGGACAACGAACACAATTTGAATGCACAAAAATACTGTGACGAGATCCTGAGCTCCATTGTCGTGCCATTCACTCGCCGCCATCACCTCATGTTTCAGCATGATAATGCACGGCCCCATGTCGCATGGATCTGTACACAATTCCTGGAAGCTGAAAATGTCCCAGTTCTTCCATGGCCTGGATACTCACCAGACATGTCACCCATTGAGCATGTTTGGGATGCTCTGGATCGACGTGTATGACAGCGTGTTCCAGTTCCTGCCAATATCCAGCAACTTCACACAGTCATTTAAGAGGAGTGGGACAACATTCCACAGGCCACAATCAACAGCCTGATCAACTCTATGCGAAGGAGATTTGTTACGCTGCATGAGGCAAATGGTGGTCACACCAGATACCGACTGGTTATCTGATCCACACCCCAACGTTAATGTATCTGTGACCAACAGATGCATATCTGTATTCCCAGTCATGTGAAATCCATAGATAAGGGCCTACTGCATTTTTTAAATTGACTGATTTACTGTAACTCAGTAAAATCGTTTAAATTATTGCATGTTGCGTTTATATTTTTGTTCAGTGTAAAACATTCTAGAAATCATAAAACAAGGTTTGGCACTATACTGTCATTTGCGCATGGCTACAGAAGCTTATAGCTGGGATCTCCAAATTTCATCCTCTGCAAGTTATAAGGCCAGATTTTCATAAACTTCACTGTGGAAAAGGTGATATGTTGATATGCTTCTGTTTGCTGCCATATGACTGGTTTCACATTTGTTTCCACATTTGTCTCCAGTGATCATAAGGTGAGATAGATAGATAGATAGATAGATAGATAGATAGATAGATAGATAGATAGATAGATAGATAGATAGATAGATAGATAGATAGATAGATAGATAGATAGATAGATAGATAGATAGATAGATAGATAGATAGATAGATAGATAGATAGATAGATAGATAGATAGATAGATAGATAGATAGATAGATAGATAGATAGATAGATAGATATGCCAGAACTAAAATACAGATTTTACATGAAACAGTGTGGCAGTATGAAAAAGTCTGGAGTGTAAAAAGCTGAATATGTACACTATAGTGAATGGCTGAATATGTACACTATACATTGTTACACAGTGTTAGGTGAAAAATAAATAAAAATGTGATAAAAACATTGCAAGTTGATATAGATAAATAAGGAATATTTGCATGGTTAACTATACTATACAGGTCGATGGCAGAGAAATACTTAAATAGCTAAATGTGCGTATGATATACAATCCCCTTATCCAAACATTACATTGCTGTTATTTCTATTGGAAAAAATAAAGTAGATGTTGTTCCACTCACTTGGAACCGATTGGTTGCTCCACCTTATTCATTGTGCGTAAAGGTGGTGGAATCATGAGGGAAATGCGTCAAGGTCAGAATTCGGCGTATCTGTAGACACACCTCCACCATCTTCATTCCTTTGATCTCCACCCCAAACTAATAGTGGATAAATAGCATGCTATTCTCATGCCGTAGTTCAAGGTCAGAATAAGTGTAGAGAGAAAAAAAGGTAATTACGTTCCATTTACGTGCGCTTAACTCCGGTCAGAATTCCCCCCTATTAGAATACACCTGCTACATTCATCATAAAGGGTTTTACATGGAACCAAAACAGGTTCTCCTACAGGGACACCTGAGGCACACTTTATTGTTCTAGGTAGCACCTTTTTTTCTAAGAATGTATCGTTCATATCTTCCATATGAACCCAGCCTTGTCACAATACTGGCAAGTATTAGCCCTACTAACCCAAACCCCTAACCCAACTGTGATAGAGTTTAACAGGGCATAAGGGTAAACTACTGTCCTTTAAAGATGACTATCTACCTCCATAGACACATCTGTTTGTGACATCATCCAGCTGTCGGCCATCAGCGGGGAGAGGACGCTCAATGTGTACACTCATCCTCGCTGCAGCATCACGGACGAGGCCTCCAGGGTCACAGGGTTCAGCGTCAGCGATGACCAGACCCTGCTCCTACACGGTCGACGGGTGCAGACCATCACCCTCAAGGAGGCCCTCACCTCCTTCATCTCCTTCCTCCACTCCTTCCATAAGCCCCTACTGGCGGCCCACAATGCCCGGCGCTTCGACTGCCCCGTGCTGGCCAGGGCTCTAGGGGAATGCTCCCTGATGCACAAGTTCCAGAAAGTAGTATCTGGTTTCCTAGATACTTTCTTGATTAGTAAGAGGATGTTTGCATCCGAAAGGTACTCTCAGGAGTACCTGGTGAAGAGGTTCCTCAATAAGACATACGAGGCTCACAACGCCTTGGAGGATGTCAAGGTCCTGCAGGAGCTCTATCAAAAATGGAGTCCCAGCCAGGTGTTGGTGCTCCGTCACATCTTCAACCTGTAACACGCCTCTAACCCATGGGCTAGAAGGGTTTTCTGATAGAGGGAAGCAGCTGTAAAAAAAAAAAAATTATAATATTTTATTACACATGCAGGTTTTTTCAGTGTGTTTTGCGGTATATCTGTGTGCAGTATATCTGTGTGTGCACCTCTCTGATTCAGAGGTTGGGTTAAATGTGGAAGACACATTTCAGTTGAATGCATTCAGTTGTACAACTGACTAGTATCCCTTCCCCTTTGCCCTGGCCTTTCCTGGTCATATAGTACTTTGTGGATGATCATGTCCACAGTATGCAAATAAAACAATTAAATGTAACTAAGTATTGTCATGTACAATTTTAGCAAACAATCATGTGGTAACGTGTGTAAAGAAAAAAAAAAAAACATGGTTTATACAATTGTTATATTTGAAAATAGTTATTAATTAGTCTGAAACAGGTTTAGGCTTTTGTTGTCTTCTTGATTACACTTTAAAAATATATGAAGAAATGGGCCTACCTTGGAGAAATGGGCCTACCTTGGAGAAATGGGCCTACCTTGGAGAAATGGGCCTACCTTGGAGAAATGGGCCTACCTTGGAGAAATGGGCCTACCTTGGAGAAACCGCTGGGGATAAAATCTAAATAAATCTGTCAAACCTAAGGGATTCTGTGCTTCTCAATAACATTAATATTGCTATATGAGAAACTCAAGGAAACGTTTTGTTTGGACAACTCATTAGTGGACTGCGCTTTTCAGGTCGAGAGGGGTCCAGCTGCAATATCTCTCAGTGCATCTGTCTGGAAAAATGGGTGGTCGTTTCGAAAGGAACCATATGAGGAGTGGGGGTTTATAAAGGTGCCGCTCAAGACGTCGTTTGGGTTATTGGACGTTAGTCATGATCTGCAGAGATGACAGTATGGAATTTCAGTTATGAAAAAAAAGATATTCACTCACTATTCACTCACTGTGAGCTGTGTTACCTACCGGTAGCCATGTATGTAATGTTACGTTTTTCGTAAATGTAAATCCTAGCTTATTTATTATTGAATATTTGAAATAATAATAATTATTGAAATATCAAGTCATGGCAGTTCTAGTTGTCATGGAATTCCAGCGCTTCTAGTGGTAAGACTTCTTTCTAAATCCCCACTTCTCCTTATATGGTTCCTTTCTAAATCCCCACTTCTCCTTATATGGTTCCTTTCTAAATCCCCACTTCTCCTTATATGGTTCCTTTCTAAATCCCCACTTCTCCTTATATGGTTCCTTTCTAAATCCCCACTTCTTATATGGTTCCTTTCGAAACGCAGACTCCTTTCGACACCCCCACTTTTCTTGAGAGAGGATGACTGCTCTGAGAGATGACGTCAAACTTCGGATACATAGTAGCAGAGAGGAAGAGGCGGAGGGAAGTTTTACTAAGTCCACGAAAATAAGCCCATGAAGTGAGGAATTTTTGTATGGAGGTCAATGAGAGTGTCGAGTTTTGGTCAACAAAAAATGCAATTGCTAATTTGCTACATGATGCTTAGAAGTTTCGTAATTGTATTTATTTTCGGTAATACCAATTACCCCAATGAAGACCCCAATGAAAAGTATACTCGGTCATAGAATTAAAAGTTTCACATCTTCCTTAATCTGAGGGTAGTATTAATCTTCCAGACTTGGAATTGTATCAACTCGCCAGCCAACATATTGTTAAATACACTAAAGAGGATGGGTACTTATTGAAGATGCGCTCATCCCCAGAATCTTGAAAAAGCTAAGAACATTAACAACTTCATTGTTAAGAACACTAACAATATGGAAGAAAATGAAAATTACTCCATAAAAACACAACCTTATGGAAAAATCCTAAAATATCTTTTCAGAATTCACCAATAAACTGGTCTACATAGAAAACTATAAAGGCATAGAAACCATAAATTACTTGGTAACAGGAAATGCATTTATTTCAATTACAGAATTAAAAAGCAATTTTGGACTGATACAGGCAATTTAAAAGTTTCATATGACGGAAATCCTTTGGACACCAGAGCAACCTTGAGGGAATCTTATTTGAGTCAGAAAAGGATGTTCATATGAAAGGTAAGATATACAAAACCTTGCAAAGAGCATATCCAACTGACAATCTCTTAGAAAAAAATAACAACTATTGGAACCAAGACTTAAAAATAATTTACGTTGGCACAAGATAGAGGAAATGTTGGAGCATAACTAACAAAAATGCACGCTTAATCCGTATAAACTAATATATAGATTTTATTGTACAAGAGGCAAAATCCACAAATTCTACAGCACAGCGGCAGAGTCATGACGTAAGTGTAAAACTACTAATGACTCAATAATCCATGCCTTCTGGGAACGCTATCAAGTCTGAAAGTTGGCTGTCAGAAGTATTACAATATAAACTTAGTTTTAATCCATCCGTTTGCATATTTCAAGACATGGCATATGGGGGTGTAGTGAGATACCTAATGGGCTGGATGATTCTCTTCTCATCACTCTTGAAAAAAACGTATACTAAAAAGATGACTATGACTTTGACTATGTACAGACTCAGTGAGCGTAGCCTTGCTATTGAGAAAGGTTGCGGTTGGCAGACCTGGCTCTCAACTGAAGACAGGCTGTGTGCACACTGCCCACAAACCTATGTGGAAACTGAGCTGCACTTCCTAACCTCCTGCCAAATGTATGACCATATTAGAGACACATATTTCCCTCAGATTACCCAGATCCACAAAGAATTTGAAAACAAACCCAAATTTGATAAACTCCCATATCTACTGGGTGGAATACCAGTGTGCCATCACATCACTGAAAGGTTGCTGGATCGAATCCCAGAGCTGACAAGGTAAAAATCTGTTGTTCTGCCCCTGAACAAGGCAGTTAACCCACTGTTCCCCGGGTGCCAAAGATGTGGATGTGGATTAAGGCAGCCCTCCGCACCTCTCTGATTCAGAGGGATTGGGTTAAATGTGGAAGACACATTTCAGTTGAATGCATTCAGCTGTACAACTGACTAGTATCCCTCTTTATTTTCCCTTTCGTACTTTAACTATTTGCACATCGTTACAACACTGTATATAGACATAATATGACGTTTGAAATGTCTTTATTCTTTTGGATCTTGTGTGAGTGTAATATTTACTGTTCACTTTTTACACTGTTATCCATTTCACTTGCTTTGGTAATGTAAACATACGTTTCCCATGGCAATAAAGTTCCTTGAATTGAACTGAAAGTGTCTGCAGAAGAGAAAAGCCTAGATGTCCATGTTGTGGAAGAGATCATCTCATGTGTTGTAAAAGTGAGGAGAATGTGAAGTGTTGCAATTGTGACGGGAACCATGAAGTGAAGTTTTTGGCATGTCTGACTAGGGCTCCCTGCCATCCAGGACCTCTATACCAGGTGGTGTCAGAGAAAGGCACTAAAAAGACTCCAGCCACCCAAGGCAAGCGGTTACGGTGCACCAAGTCTGGAACCAACAGGACCCTGAACAGCTTCTAAACCCAAGCCATAAGACTGCTACAGTAAATAGTTAGTCCGGGTCGCTATTTGGTTACCTATTTAACTATCTGCATTGACTTTTTGACTCATTACATAAGATGCTCCTACTGTTTACTATCTGTCCTTTTTCCCCCTAGTTATATGTACATATTTACCCCAATTACCACGTAAACCTGCACATCGACTCGGTACTCACACCTTGTATAAAAGCCAAGTTATCGTCACTCATTGTATATATTATTACTTTTATTATTACGTGTTTTACTTTTCTGTTATTTCTCTATTGTCTTCCTCTCTGAGTTGTTGGGAAAGGCCCGTAATTAAGCATTTCACTGTTAGTCCACACCTGGCCCATCAATACCCATCAATGCAATGTAAAACAGTTGCTAATTACCGTAATAACACTTCCCCATGCCAATACAATGCATTTCAAATGCCAAATGCCAAAAATGTACAATGCGCTACCATGACTTATCGGTACAATGCAGCTTGGACACAGTTACCAAACCGTCTTCCCACAAGAGTGCCGTACTACTCTGCTTATAACACAGACATTAGTATTCCATAGCAAGAGTTGTTTATGGAACAACACTAAAGCTTCATCGTTACTCAACCATTGGTCAAGGTCTGCCCACCCTCATCAATGTAATGCATATAAGCTCTTCTACCATATAAAACAACATTAAAAACAATACGATTATATTATAAACCAAACATTTCCAATCACATCACATAAATCAAGCAGTAGACTTGGCCGCAACGCCAATAAAGTAAATCACGTCTACGCCTATTTCTGACATTTGCCACGAATTTCCAAAACCTAGTAAATAACAAAATAATACAAGCCCAGCTAGGTTCGGTCTGGGCGGCTCGGGTTGGTTATCTCCTATGTGACCAGGCTGTAAGACGGTTGTGGGGTTGGTTATCTCCTATGTTAACAGGCTGTAGGACGGTTGTGGAGTTGGTTATCTCCTATGTCTCCAGGCTGTAGGACGGTTGTGGGGTTGGTTATCTCCTATGTTAACAGGCTGTAGGACGGTTGTGGAGTTGATTATCTCCTATGTCTCCAGGCTGTAGGACGGTTGTGGGGTTGGTTATCTCCTATGTCTCCAGGCTGTAGGACGGTTGTGGGGTTGGTTATCTCCTATGTGACCAGGCTGTAAGACGGTTGTGGGGTTGGTTATCTCCTATGTTAACAGGCTGTAGGACGGTTGTGGGGTTGGTTATCTCCTATGTCTCCAGGCTGTAGGACGGTTGTGGGGTTGGTTATCTCCTATGTTAACAGGCTGTAGGACGGTTGTGGGGTTGGTTATCTCCTATGTCTCCAGGCTGTAGGACGGTTGTGGGGTTGGTTATCTCCTATGTCTCCAGGCTGTAGGACGGTTGTGGGGTTGGTTATCTCCTATGTCTCCAGGCTGTAGGACGGTTGTGGGGTTGGTTATCTCCTATGTCTCCAGGCTGTAGGACGGTTGTGGGGTTGGTTATCTCCTATGTTAACAGGCTGTAGGACGGTTGTGGAGTTGGTTATCTCCTATGTCTCCAGGCTGTAGGACGGTTGTGGGGTTGGTTATCTCCTATGTCTCCAGGCTGTAGGACGGTTGTGGGGTTGGTTATCTCCTATGTGACAGTGGCAGACTTCTCCACCTCCACGCGGCTTTGTAATATCCATCATGCTATCAGCTACCTACCTAACTGTTAACATCAGCTCTATTCCATCCAGCTGCCTGGTGAAACTTTTATCTACTGTGAAGGCCAATCCAAATTAGTTTTTTCATCCAGTAAAAGGTATTCCGTACTCAGGGGCGCCGTATGGGGGGGAAAAGTTAGGATGATTCTAAGGGCCTGTGACTGACAGGGGCCCTAAAATATTATTCCAGCATTAGGTAAAAACATTTTGGAGCCCAATGTTATATATTTTCATGGGGCCCAAAATCCCTGGAGGCTCCCCTGTCCGTACTGATAGATCGCGTCAATTCAAATCTGGTATTGCAATAAGATAAGACATCAGGAGCTGTTTCAAACTAAGCTAAGTTTATTAAATGCAAATGTATAGATGATAAGTATGAAGGTTCGTATACGGGCTCACTGTAACACCAAGCAGGGCAGACAGAGAACTGACTACAGTTTCACGTGTTCTTCTTTAAATACCCCAGACAGAGTTAGTTCCGGTTTCCGAACAGACCAGTCAGGGTAGAGGCTGAGTGTGGTTTAGACTTACTCAGCCTATCCGTTGGCGCACGGGTTGGTCCCAAACCCTTGGCGCTCTGTCTCCGGGCAAAGTTGTTGTTTCGAGCAGCCAAGTACACCTACAGCAACACCCTGATATTATGTTAACAAAGCATGAATAGGTTATTAACTAAAAGGTCAGGTCCCCACAGTACATACGAGGCAGATTGTGGGACAGAATATGAATACAAAACTGAGGGAGCAGAATAGGGAACACCTAGTGGCGCCGGGCTCGGTCCACACCCTTTGTCTACGAAACATGTGACGGATAACATTTGATTTTCTTTTTACCTTGTTTTTTCAACCCCGTCCAGTTGGTGGCGGCAACACCTTTTTGGGGATGTAGTCCGCCATGAAAACGCACAAGAACACGCAGAAGAAGACGTCGTCAAAGATAGAACAATGGTTTAGTTATAGAAATCTTTGATGTAGTCTCTGTAGAGTTTCCTTCCTCAATGTACAGATGTGTGTGCTGTTGCCCTAGGTTTGGGATTTCTGACGCTAGCAGAAGAGCCTAAAATATAATGGTAAGAATACAAGCAAAATAGCGAATTTCTTTGGTCAAGTAATATTTCTTGTTCCATTGTGAAACGAATTGTTTGCTCTCATAACTTAATTGACTGCGCATCTATACTAAATAGTCAGCTTGAGCTCTGCATTTTCACAACAGTCTTTTCTGTTGATTCATAGACGTGATAAAAACGAATGGAAAATGAGAAGTCTCCCCTCGCTGTGGCTGCCAGCCCTGGACGAAGTTTGGTTTTCTTTGACTTGGAGACAACAGGACTTGGTTAGTCACTCGATATTCTTGCTACTTTACTGCACCCTGTCGTGTTCTTGATACGTTCCAGCAGTACCAGGACTAATAAACACTACCCTAATGTTAACCTGCACTAGGGTTGCACATTTTGGGGAATATTCAGAGGTGGAAACTTACCGTGGGAATGATCGTGAATATATGGGAATTAATGGAAATATATGCACATTAATATTAATACCATTTAAATGTAGATGTTTTTTTGCATTGGATATAGTTACCATATCATATGGAGACATAATTGCAAATGATTAAATCCTTCCAATAGAAATAATAAAAAATACAATTTAGTTACAAATTGAACTTTAATTAAATGAGTTGATTCTACACATGGGATGATTTCATTGAACAATAAAATAAAGGGATTATTGAATGATCCCCAATGATCCATCGCATCTCCCAAAAACGTTTTCAACATACAGTTGATGTAGGAAGTTTACATAAGCTTAGGTTTCATGTTAACAAACTATAGTTTTGGCAAGTCGGTTAGGACATCTACTTTGTGCATGACACAAGTAATTCTTCCAACAATTGTTTAGACAGATTATTTCACTTATTCACTATCACAATTCCAGTGGGTCAGAAGTTTACATGCACTAAGTTGGCTGTGCCTTTAAACAGCTTGGAAAATTCCAGAAAATTATGTTTGCTTTAGAAGCTTCTGATAGGCTAAGAGACATCATTTGAGTCAATTGGAGGTGTACCTGTGGATGTATTTCAAGGCCTACCTGCTCGACATCATGGGAAAATCTAAAGAAATCAGCAAAAAAATTGTAGACCTCCACAAGTCTGGTTCATCCTTGGGAGCAATTTCCAAATGCCTGAAGGTACCACGTTCATCTGTACAAACAATAGTACGCAAGTATAAACACCATGGGACCACGCAGCTGTCATACCGCTCAGGAAGGAGACTCATTCTGTCTCCTAGAGATAAACGTACTTTGGTGCGGAAAAAGTGCAAATCAATCCCAGAACAACAGCAAAGGACCTTGTGAAGATGCTTGGGGAAACCGGTACAAAATTATCTATATCCACAGTAAAACGAGTCCTATGTCGACATAACCTGAAAGTCCGCTCAGCAAGGAAGAAGCCACTGCTCCAAAACCGCCATAAAAAAAGGCAGACTACAGTTTGAAACTGACAAAGATCATACTTTTTGGAGAAATGTCCTCTGGTCTGATGAAATAAAAATAGAACTGTTTGGCCATAATGACCATCGTTATGTTTGTAGGAAAAAGGGGGAGGCTTGCAAGCCGATAGCATCATGAGGATGGATATTATGTGGATATATTGACTGTTATATATATATATATATATATATATATATATATATATAAAATCAGTCAGGAAGATAAAGCTTGGTCGCAAATGGGTCTTCCAAATGGACAATGACCCCAAGCATACTTCCAAAGTTGTGGTAAAATGGCTTAAGGACAACAAAGTCAAGGTATTGGAGTGGCCATCACAAAGCCCTGACCTCAATCCTATAGAACATTTGTGGGCAGAACTGAAAAAGCGTATGCGAGCACGGAGTCCTAAAAACCTGACTCAGTTACACCAGTTCTGTCAGGAGGAATGGGCCAAAATTCACCCAACTTATTGTGGGAAGCTTGTGGAAGGCTACCTGACACATTTGACCCAAGTTAAACAATTTAAAGGCAATGCTACAAAATACTAATTGAGTGTATGTAAACTTCTGACCCACTGAGAATGTGATGAAAGAAGTAAAAGCTGAAATAAATCATTCTCTATTATTCTGGCATTTTACATTCTTAAAATAAAGTGGTGATCCTAACTGACCTAAGACAGGGAATTTGTACTAGGATTAAATGTCAGGAATTGTGAAAAACTTAGTCTAAATGTATTTGGCTAAGGTGTATATAAACCTCCGACTTCAACTGTATGTTGGCACGACTGACATATTGCATCTCCATCCCAAAGCCCTTGCTTGGAAGTGTACTTCGCCAGACTGCCAAGAACCTTGACGTCATCCAGGCCAAGGTGCGAGACATGGTAGTGATGACACCATAAGCCTTGATGATCTCTGCACCAGACAGGATGCTCTTGCCAGCATACTTGGGGTCCAACATGTATGCTGCGGTGTGTATGGGCTTCAGGCAGAAGTCTTCACACTTTTTGATGTATTTCAGAACTGCAGTTTCCTCTGCTTGGAGCAACGGTGAAGTGGGCAGGGCAGTACGGATTTCTTCTCTTACATCTGCAAGCAGAGTCTGAACATCAGACAGGATGGCATTTTCTCCCTCAATCCGTGCAATGGCTACTGCTATAGGTTTCAGGCTGCTTACCGCTCTCTCCCAAAATACATCATCCAGGAGGATCCTCTTCATGGGGCTGTCCATATCGGCAGACTGTGATATGGCCATTTCTTGGAGAGACTCCTTCCCCTCCCAGGAGACTGTCAAACATGACAACACCCCAACGGGTTTTGCTGGGCAGCTTCAATGTGTTGCTCTTATTCTTCTCACTTTGCTAGTTGAGGATTATTGCTGCCATAACCTAACCATTTCCTTGGCTCTCTTATAGGGTGTATCCATTGTTTTCAGTGCCATGATGTCCTTGAGGAGCAGATTCAATGCATGAGCAGCACATCCAAAGGGTTTGATGTGAGGGTAGGAATCCTCCACTTTAGACCAAGCAGCCTTCATGTTCGCAGCGTTGTCTGTCACCAGTGCAAATACCTTCTGTGGTCCAAGGTCATTGATTACTGCCTTCAGCTCATCTGCAATGTAGAGACTGGTGTGTCTGTTGTCCCTTGTGTCTGTGCTCTTGTAGAATACTGGTTGAGGGGTGGAGATGATGTAGTTAATTATTCCTTGCCCATTAACATTCGACCACCCATCAGAGATGATTACAATACAGTCTGCTTTCTCTATGATTTGCTTGACCTTCACTTGAACTCTGTTGAACTCTGCATCCAGCAAATGAGTAGATAAAGCATGTCTGGTTGGAGGGGTGTATGCTGGGCAAAGAACATTCAGAAATCTGTTTCAATACACATTGTCTGGGAGCATCAAAGGTGAACCAGTTGCATACACAGCTCGAGCAAGATATTCATCAGCATTTCTCTGACTACGTTCCTCCAATGAGTCCAGGAGGACCATGATCTGTTGCTATCGATAAGGTGTCTGATTCATCATTTTAACCTTGAATAGAAGTAGAGGGACTTTTGTCAGAGGTTGCTTGTTGTGAGCGCTGAGGGAACTTTATGCACTTGGCCAGATGATTCTGCATCTTTGCTGCATTCTTCACATATGATTTGGCACAGTATTTGCAAATGTACACAACTTTTCCTTCTACATTAGCTGCAGTGAAATGTCTCCACACATCAGATAGTGCCCCATTATACAAAAAGGAGTAAAAAAAATGCAATTTCATGTACATATAAATAGTTAATCAGTTAGATTAAACAACTCCATTGTAAAATACATTTTTTTTATAAAATGTATGGAAACAGGTTAATTAACACTCCTCAGTTAGCAGGCTCAAGCAAGCTAAAACCCACATGGTAGCAAAAATTAACAAGTTAGAAATGATTGTAACACTTTGCTGTAGGCTACTATTTACAAGATCTTGAGAATCAGCTGTACTTGTGATGGAAGAGAACTCCAGGGCTTAACTTCCCATGGAACATTTCCTGAAAAATTCTGGACATTTACCGGAAGGTTTCAGACCCTTTGCAACCCTAGCCTGCACCCCCTGTGGGTCTCCAGGACTAATAAACACTACCCTAATGTAAGCCTGCACCCCCTGTGGGTCTCCAGGACTAATAAACACTACCCCAATGTAAGCCTGCACCCCCTGTGGGTCTCCAGGACTAATAAACACTACCCTAATGTAAGCCTGCACCCCCTGTGGGTCTCCAGGACTAATAAACACTACCCTAATGTAAGGTAAGCCTGCACCCCCTGTGGGTCTCCAGGACTAATAAACACTACCCTAATGTAAGCCTGCACCCCCTGTGGGTCTCCAGGACTAATAAACACTACCCTAATGTAAGCCTGCACCCCCTGTGGGTCTCCAGGACTAATAAACACTACCCTAATGTAAGCCTGCACCCCCTGTGGGTCTCCAGGACTAATAAACACTACCCCAATGTAAGCCTGCACCCCCTGTGGGTCTCCAGGACTAATAAACACTACCCTAATGTAAGCCTGCATCCCCTGTGGGTCTCCAGGACTAATAATGCTTGTCATTCCAACAGGTCAGAGCTGTGAAATCGTCCAGCTGGCTGCAGTAAGTGGGGGTCACTCCCTAAACCTCTACACTGTCCCTCGATGTCGGTTGCAACGTGGAGCCGCCAAGGTCACAGGCTTCAGAGTCCGGAGGCACAGGCTCTACCACCATCGCTGCCCCGTCCTGACCAACTCCCTCAAAGAAGTCCTAGTCTCCTTCATAGCCTTTCTGCGCATGCTGGACCGCCCGATGGTCGTCGGTCACAATATCCGTCGCTTCGACTGCCCTGTGCTAGCTAGAGCACTTGACGAGTTTGACCTAAAATCAGAGTTCCAGTTAGCAGTTTCTAGTTGCTTGGACACGCTCCCGTTGGCACGAGAGATTCTGAAGGGACATGGATTCCAGAGTTTTCGGCAGGAAAACCTTGTTCGGATAATGATTGGCATCTCCTACGAGGCACATGATGCCTTGGAGGATGTGCGAGCACTGCAGACGCTCTACGGTGCCCTCGGCCCCACGCCAGAGCAGGTCCTCAGGCAGAGCTTCAGCCTGGACACCATGGCAGAGCCAGCACCCAAGCCGCCCCCTGCAGCCAAGGAACTTCAGACAGGCAGTGAAGGTCACAGAGGGGGCCGAAGGGGGCACCACTAGGCCAGGGTGATGCAACTTTTATAATGGATGATGGTTGGAAATGAAACTAAATGGGCATTTTCACATGTTGTGGGGTTTCGAAATTACAGCAGCTCATTTAAATAAAGGTTCTCACTTTGTGATGGTTTAATGTTTGTGTAATTCTTTAAATTCATTATGTTTTCAGAAAATAAAGATGGTATTTCTTTGTAACCTATTAGGTGAATTCAACCAGAGATGGGTTAGAACGGTTACCTTCTGCCCTCCCATGGTAAGTGTTAGCCATAGCATTTACAAAGAGGTATCAAGCATCTTAGAATAGGAGTGCTGCTACTCTTCCTGGGGTCTGGCAAAATTAAGGCGGTTATAAAAAACTTTACAATACATTCATTACAGAATTCACAACACACTTAAGTATGTTCCCTCAGGCCCATACTCCTCTAACACAAGAGACCTCTGGTGGCATGTCTTGTGGGGTATGCATGGGTGTCTGTGTGCTAGTATTTTAAACAGACAAAATTGGTACCTTCAGCTTGTCAACACCTCTTACAAAAACAAGTAGTGATGTAGTCAGTCTCTCCTCCACTTTGAGCCATGAGAGATGTACATGCATATTATTAATGCTAGCTCTCCATGTTCATTTAAGGGCCAGCCGTGCTGCCCTATTCTGAACCAACTGCAATTTTGTGGCACTCTGTGATACCTGACCACACTACTGAACAGTAGTCCAGGTGTGACAAAACTAGGGCCTGTAGGACCTGCCTTGTTGACAGTGTTGTTAAGAAGGTAAAGCAGCGCTTTATTATAGACAGACTTCTCCCCATCTTAGCTACTGTTGTATCAATATGTTTTGACCATAACAGTTAACAATCCAGGGTTACTCCAAACAGTTTAGTCATCTCAACTTGCTCAATTTCCACATTATTCATTACGACGAGATGTAGTTGAGGTTTAGGGTTTAGTGAATGATTTGTCCCAAATACAATGCTTTTAGTTTAAATATTTAGGACTAACTTATTCCTTGCTACCCATTCCGAAACGTACTGCAGCTCTTTGCTAAGTGTTGCAGTCATTTCAGTCGCTGTAGTAGCTGACGTGTATAGTGTGGAGTCATCCGCATACATACATCCGTGGCCTTACTTGTGTACAGTCGTGGTCAAAAGTTTTGAGAATGACACAAGCATTGGTCTCCACAAAGTTTGCTGCTTCAGTGTTCTTAGATCTTTATGTCAGTAGTTACTATGGTACACTGAAGTATAATTACAAGTATTCCATAAGTGTCAAAGGCTTTCATTGACAATGACATTCAGTTTATGCAAAGAGTCTATTTGCAGTGTTGACCCTTCTTTTTCAAGACCTCTGCAATCTGCCCTGGCATGCTGTCAATTAACTTCTGGGCCACATCCTGACTGATGGCAGGCCATTCTTGCATAATCAATGCTTGGAGTTTTGTCAGAAGTTGTGGGTTTTTGTTTGTCCACCCGCCTCTTGAGAATCGACCACAAGTTCTCAATGGGATTAAGGTCTGGGGAGTTTCCTGGCCATGGACCCAAAATGTAGATGTTTTGTTCCCCGAGCCACTTAGTTATCACTTTTGCCTTATGGAAAGGTGCTCCATCATGCTGGAAAAGGCATTGGTCGTCACCAAACTGTTCTTGGATGGTTGGGAGAAGTTGCTCTCGGAGGATGTGTTGGTACCATTCTTTATTCATGGCTGTGTTCTTAGGCAAAATTGTGAGTGAGCCCACTCCCTTGGCTGACAAGCAACCCCACACATGAATGGTTTGAGGATGCTTTACTGTTGGCATGACACAGGACTGATGGTAGCGCTCACCTTGTCTTCTCCGGACAAGGTGTTTTCCGGATGGCCCAAACAATCGGAAAGGGGATTCATCAGAGAAAATGACTCTACCCCAGTCCTCAGCGGTCCAATCCCTGTACCTTTTGCAGAATATCAGTCTGTCCCTGATGTTTTTCCTGTAAAGAAGTGGCTTCTTTGCTACCCTTCTTGACACCAGGCCATCCTCCAAAAGTCTTCGCCTCACTGTGTGTGCAGATGCACTCACACCTGCCTGCTGCCATTCCTGAGCAAGCTCTGCACTGGTGGTGCCCCGATCCCGCAGCTGAATTAACTTTAGGAGACGGTCCTGGTGCTTGCTGGACTTTCTTGGGCGCCCTGACGCCGCCTTCACAACAATTGAACCTCTCTCCTTGAAGTTCTTGATGATCCGATAACTGGTTGATTTAGGTGCAATCTTACCAGCAGCAATACCCTTGCCTGTGAAGCCCTTTTTGTGCAAAGCAATGATGACGGCACGTGTTTGCTTGCAGGTAACCATGGTTGACAGAGGAAGAACAATGATTTCAAGACTTGTGTAGGTCTACACAGGTATTGGCTGATTTCTTTGGATTTTCCCATGATGTCGAACAAAGAGGCAGTAAGTTTGAAGGTAGGCGTTGAAATACATCCACAGGTACACCTCCAATTGACTCAAATTATGTCAATTAGCCTATCAGAGGCTTCTAAAGCCATGACATCATTTTCTGGAAATTTCCAAGCTGTTTAAAGGCACAGTCATCTTAGTCTATGTACAAAGTAGATGTCCTAACCGACTTGCCAAAGCTATAGCTTGTTAACATGAAATCTGTGGAGTGGTTGAAAAAGGAGTTTTATTGACTTCAACCTAAGTGTGTGTAAACTTCCGACTTCAACTGTATCACACACTAGCTGTTAATGAACTGAGAAAGAGGAATGGACCACAAATAGACTGTAGTTAAACAGAGTTAAAACCGTTAGTAGCCAATCTTCAGTCTATCACCACGATCCCCAAGTCAGGTCAGCAGTCACCCTGGCATGGAGACTGGCACAGAGAACCACAGGTTGGGTTGACGTTGGAAGGAAACATTGATAAAACGTGCAGGGAGACGGGTGACGTGCAGGGAGACGCTCTTGTTGGCTGAGATGAAGAGGACGGTGCCCCGCCTCAGGGTGATGTCAGAGAGGGCAGAGGTGGCTGTGGCCTCACCCTTTATCACCAGCAGGATACCCGCACAGTCCACCGGGGCCACCGTGTGCTGCTTGACAGAGACTGGTATCTGGTGAGGAAGGGATGGAAGAGGAGGAGGTAGAGAGAGGGAGTAGGGGGTAGGACAGAAGGAAGAAGAGAGAACATTACACGGGGCGTCTACATTTGACATTTATATGAGCCACACTGGAACAAATATTGCAACGGCTTCCTACAAGAGAACCATTCAAACAGAGATTATTGTCAAGGCGGTGTATAATTGATATAGAAATACCGGCATATAATCAAAGCAGCAATTAGACACACTGATTGAAGAAGTGATAGCCTGCTTCCAGATCTGTTTGTGTTGTCTGAAGTAACAATGATCAATGGAGTTGGCAAGACCGCACAAACAGATCTGGGACCAGGCTAAATAAGTAAATACCTGTATCCTCAAGACAGTGAAGTCGGGGACAGGGTGTCATAGAGGAAGGGGTCCGAGGGGTCTATGGAGGGGAAGAGCTTGGTGCTGGCCGGAGCCGGGCTGTAGTTCAGCATCTCACACAGGGTGCTGACATCAATAAAGTTGGCCGTCAGGCCGGCGCGCACCGTGTTGTCTAAGCAGGCCATGCACTCGATGCAGTCTAAATAGCGTGGAGAGCGATAGATAGAGAGAGAGGATAGGATACTTGTTTTCAAGTACCCCCACAAGTATTTGAGATTCATTGTAACTCTAAGGTATAAAGGTATCCTAAATGTATCATAAGATTCAATATGTATTTCAATAGCTGATCTTATTATAGATCAAAAACATACACACTGGTATAGTTGAATCAGTTAAAGACTCTACACTTTGGGACCATATACCAGTTAGGATTCGTTTTAGTTGAATCTGTTTTTATTCCTACATTATCCTCTGACTAATCAATGTCAATGTAAAGAATCTAAATGTTACCTCAGCATAATGTTTGTCTGCTTCAATGACAGTTGAAGTAACCCGACCAACAGCCAGTTCCCAGACCAACCTTACTCCATTCTGTGCCGCACAGGATAGTGGAAATACTGTCAAATTAGAAAACAGTGCCACAGTCAATCATTTTTCAGTTCAATATAAAACATGCACATCAATTGAATCACAAGTCTAAAGTACGACAGCAAATTACCACTTTTGAGTAAGTCCTTCTGCACTGCAACATTCATTGAAAGCAAAACATGAGCTACTTTATATGTTATTTTGCCAGAAGATATTGACCCCATAGTTACGCTTGTTTACACTGAGGTCGGAGCGCAATCATGGTTACATTAAGACACCTTGGAGCTGGCGCAAGATATGGGTCGGAAAACGTACCTTAATGCAGGGATGGGATATGCCACTGTACTCCAAATTAAAATCCAATCACGTTTTATTTGTCACATGCGCCGAATACAACTGGTGTAGACTTGACTGTGAAACGCTTGCTTACGAGCCCTTCCCAATGATGCAGAGTAAAAATAAAATAGTAACAAGAGGAATAAAATTAAATACACAAGAATGGAGCTATATACAGGAAGTACCAGTACCAGATCACTGTGGAGCTTTATACAGGAAGTACCAGTACCAGATCACTGTGGAGCTATATACAGGAAGTACCAGTACCAGATCACTGTGGAGCTTTATACAGGAAGTACCAGTACCAGATCACTGTGGAGCTATATACAGGAAGTACCAGTACCAGATCACTGTGGAGCTTTATACAGGAAGTACCAGTACCAGATCACTGTGGAGCTATATACAGGAAGTACCAGATCACTGTGGAGCTATATACAGGAAGTACCAGTACCAGATCACTGTGGAACTATATACAGGAAGTACCAGTACCATATCACTGTGGAGCTACAGTGGGGAGAACAAGTATTTGATACACTGCCGATATTGCAGGTTTTCCTACTTACAAAGCATGTAGAGGTCTGTAATTTTTATCATAGGTACACTTCAACTGTGAGAGACGGAATCTAAAACAAAAATTCAGAAAATCACATTGTATGATTTTTAAGTAATTAATTTGCATTTTATTGCATGACATAAGTATTTGATACATCAGAAAAGCAGAACTTAATATTTGGTACAATTAATATTTGGTGCAATTACAGAGATCATACGTTTCCTGTAGTTCTATACCAGGTTTGCACACACTGCAGCAGGGATTTTGGCCCACTCCTCCATACAGATCCTTCAGGTTTGGGGCTGTCACTGGGCAACACAGATTTTCAGCTCCCTCCAAAGATTTTCTATTGGGTTCAGGTCTGGAGACTGGCTAGGCCACTCCAGGACCTTGAGATGCTTCTTACGGAGCCACTCCTTAGTTGCCCTGGCTGTGTGTTTCGGGTCATTGTCTTGCTGGAAGACCCAGCCACGACCCATCTTCAATGCTCTTACTAAGGGAAGGAGGTTGTTGGCCAAGATCTCGCAATACATGGCCCCATCCATCCTCCCCTCAATACGGTGCAGTCGTCCTGTCCCCTTTGCAGAAAAGCATCCCCAAAGAATGATGTTTCCACCTCCATGCTTCAGGGTTGGGATGGTGTTCTTGGGGTTGTACTCATCCTTCTTCTTCCTCCAAATACGGCGAGTGGAGTTTAGACCAAAAAGCTATATTTTTGTCTCATCAGACCACATGACCTTCTCCCATTCCTCCTCTGGATCATCCAGATGGTCATTGGCAAACTTCAGACGGGCCTGGACATGCGCTGGCTTGAGCAGGGGGACCTTGCGTGCGCTGCAGGATTTTAATCCATGACGGCGTAGTGTGTTACTAATGGTTTTCTTTGAGACTGTGGTCCCAGCTCTCTTCAGGTCATTGACCAGGTCCTGCCGTGTAGTTCTGGGCTGATCCCTCACCTTCCTCATGATCATTGATGCCCCACGAGGTGAGATCTTGCATGGTGCCCTAGACCGAGGGAGATTGACCGTCATCTTGAACTTCTTCCATTTTCTAATAATTGCGCCAACAGTTGATGCCTTCTCACCAAGCTGCTTGCCTATTGTCCTGTAGCCCATCCCAGCCTTGTGCAGGTCTACAATTTTATCCCTGATGTCCTTACACAGCTCTCTGGTCTTGGCCATTGTGGAGAGGTTGGAGTCTGTTTGATTGAGTGTGTGGACAGGTGTCTTTTATACAGGTAACGAGTTCAAATAGGTGCAGTTAATACAGGTAATGAGTGGAGAACAGGAGGGCTTCTTAAAGAAAAACTAACAGGTCTGTGAGAGCCGGAATTCTTACTGGTTGGTAGGTGATCAAATACTTATGTCATGCAATAAAATGCAAATTAATTATTTAAAAATCATACCATTTTATTTTCGGGATTTTTGTTTTAGATTCCGTCTCTCACAGTTGAAGTGTACCTATGATAAAAATTACAGACCTCTACATGCTTTGTAAGTAGGAAAACCTGCAAAATCGGCAGTGTATCAAATACTTGTTCTCCCCACTGTATATACAGGAAGTACCAGTACCAGATCACTGTGGAACTATATACAGGAACTACCAGATCACTGTGGAGCTATATACAGGAAGTACCAGTACCAGATCACTGTGGAACTATATACAGGAAGTACCAGATCACTGTGGAACTATATACAGGGAGTACCAGTACCAGATCACTGTGGAGCTATATACAGGAAGTACCAGTACCAGATCACTGTGGAGCTTTATACAGGAAGTACCAGTACCAGATCACTGTGGAGCTATATACAGGAAGTACCAGATCACTGTGGAGCTATATACAGGAAGTACCAGATCACTGTGGAGCTATATACAGGAAGTACCAGTACCAGATCACTGTGGAGCTTTATACAGGAAGTACCAGTACCAGATCACTGTGGAGCTATATACAGGAAGTACCAGATCACTATGGAGCTATATACAGGAAGTACCAGTACCAGATCACTGTGGAGCTATATACAGGGAGTACCAGATCACTGTGGAGCTATATACAGGAAGTACCAGTACCAGATCACTGTGGAGCTATATACAGGAAGTACCAGTACCAGATCAACTGGTATCTAGCAAGAGGACAAAAAATGGCAGTTTTCCAGGATGGAGCAGTGTAGATAAAGATAGAGTGTAAACAAGCAACAGTAGGGTCTGTATCTCCTGCCAATAATGTTATTGAACCCAAACAACCATTTAAATGGAATGGAAGATATGAATGTTTCTCGTATGAATCATGTGTGTGTATTTTCAGAGTACTTAAAAATACACAAGAAATAATGAATTTGTGTGTTCTTTAAGAAGGTAAGGTACGGTCGCGTGCTGCGTTTGTTACCGATGTCAATGGATGCTTACGAACTAAAATGGCCTTATTTCATATCAAAAACCGTAAACATGCGCTTCTCTTTGATTCGTTTTATATTGGCGACATTGTCGCTACATGTGAAAGTGTAATTTAGTGTATTTTACGGATTAAATCAATACAAAAAGGGATTATTAGGTCTCACCTCTTACTTCCTCCATCTTGTCACTTTCAAACCACAATTATGTATATATTGTATCTGCTATAACTGATTCAACAAATTATTTTTATTTATTTTATTTTAATCAAACTTGCACCGAGTCTACATTAGTTTAGGGAATGTTTCCAAATGATTGTGCTTTTAATTACAGGTGTTGTGCCGAAAAACTCCCCCCTGCCGTAATTCTGCTCTTCACTCCGTTGTGTTTACCTACATTTCACTGATTTTAGTAGCATAAAGCAGTTTTTATGTGTCCTTCAAGGCAGCTGTCAATTATCACATTCGGCTGCGTTTCATACATTTTTTTGTGTAGGTTTGATCGCGGGGGAGGCACTAGTAATGTCTGAAGTTTTCGGTTTGGCTATTTGTTTCAAGTGGGGGTGAGAACTATCCAAGTTAACTGTCGGTCTCGTATGTAGCCTACGTCCGCGCACTAAACTCCATTTGAGGAGTAACCATTGAAAGAAAAAGACGAACATATTGAGCGATAGGACTATAATTATTTATACTTTCAGGAGATATTATAAAACGCCATTAAAATGTCGGAATTTGAAGATAACCCATTTGCAGTATCGGCCAATATCAACCCTTTCCAGGTAATACACTTTTATTTTACACACGAGTTGATACAAAGTTGCCGCTAACTTTTGATCAAGACTTGATACAAAGTAACGCACAGGAAACGTGTTGTGTGTATTTGGGTTTGTCTTGATTCAGGAAACGTGGCATGATTTACAAGTTATCCACTCATTTGTCCCCGTTGTCTGCAAATCAGTGGGGTTTCCCCAGCTCTCTCAGATATAGGAAGTTGTAAAAGTAACTGCACATTTGATAAGGAAATAGCTTAAAAACTGATCAATAAGATTTAGTCTACTACGCTTCCTCAGCAAAAACTGCTATGGTTACAAAGTAAGCCATATTAAATTCCACCAGTTTGTTGGCCCATAGGTTACGGTCGCATTTGTAAATGAGAACTTGTTCTTAACTGGCCTACCTGGACAAATAAAGGTGAAATAAAAAATGAGCGCACTGTCCGTGAATGCAACTATGTCGCGGCTGTCATATATTTAATGAATTTACACAATGCGGCTTACCTTTAGATGGGAACAGACGTCATAGCCTCCAGGATGTCTAGTTTGTAGGCTTACAGTTCAGTTGCAAATTTTACAAAGGGCATATATCTCTCAATAGAATTCAGCCAAATCAAATTTAATTTGCCACAATTATTGATATTATTGCGGGTGTAGCGAAATGCTTGTGTTTCTAGCTCCAACAGTGCAGTAATATTTAACAAGTCATATCTACAAAATTCACAACAATACACACTCATCTAAAGTAAAGGAATGGAGTTCTCCAGACTTTATCTAACGAAATCTACATGACCAGATAACGTGGCCGTGACGACTACCATGTTCAAACTAAGGGAGGTACACAATAGTGGGTAATAGACCAAGGCCCTCTTCATGAAATTAATTAAAATGCCTTTATTTGTATGTTCAATGGAAACAAAGTTTTAAAAAACTCTTGTTTTCTGTATCAGTTGCCTTAATATTTTTAAGTTCAGAAATGAGAAGTCAGAAGTTTGAAGAACTTGAAGGTTTAAAGTTAGCTAAACATATACATTTTAATTGAATAGTACTTAAATTGAGAAAGCATACGCAAATATTCTATGTTGATACAACTCAAAAGCTTTATTCCCATTACTCAATGTAATAAGGTTAACATAAGTTAACAGCTTTGACTGTCTAAATTAAATATTTATTGTGGCAGAAACCTAATGTGTATGAGTTTCCATTACTTTGTCATAATTTAAATGCTATTGAACATTTAAAGTAATTACAACTCAAAAATCAAGACTTTTTTAAAACTCAAAATCCAATTTTTGACTACTTAAAAATTGTGGCAACTGATTGCCTTAAAAAAAATAAAGTACCGCCAACTCAAATCATCTTTGAATGGCCAATTTGAAAAAAGTTTAATTGTAAGTGGCACGTTGTTGTTACTTTTCAATCCAAAGTAAACATTCACAAGGCACTGCAGAACACTATAGAAATAGACATGACAAAATGTTAAGACTAACGTTGAAAGCCAATGTACATAATACACAAGCAAACAAAAAAAATAAACACTATCAGGATACAATTATTTTACTGGCCAAAATGTCCTGTAAGACACATCATAAAATAATAGAAATTGCCATTTTATTTTTCATACTTACAGTACATAGTGGCCTATCAGTGTTAAAGACGCATTTATCTCACAGATTCCTAAATAATAACAAGCTGTACCTCATAGTACAAATAATGACAAGCTGTACCTCATAGTACTTAGTAGGGATGAACATAATCTCTCTCAGTTACATACAGTGTGCTGTCGTAAATTGCAAGAATTTAAATTTTTATGTTCATTTTTTAAGTGTTTGTCAACTATTCGTTCAAGTGTTAAGCACTTTAGCCCAAGTTCCAGAGAGTGAGTGTTTATGTATGTTTAAGTGTAAGTAGTGTGTTTGAGCTTGTGTGTTCAAACGCAACATCATGGCTCAAATCTCTTGAATACTATAAAGGAAAATGTAGTGAACATAAATGTGAGCTATGCACATCCACAGCGGGGCTGAGGAAGTAAAATAAAAATGGTCAGAACCCTCAAATACATTGCCTAAAAAATGAAAATGTCCATAGGAGACTTGATCCATGAGGAACCACATTGTGAAGTAAAAACTCAATAAATAACTGGTGTTCACCTGCAGTGGAATATGACAAGGCATGCAAGTCCTGCAACTGCACTCAAACTGAGGCACTTCAATTAAGAAATTTAACCAACAACTTTAAACATCTCCATAGTGTTAAAACAAGAGGAAAAGTGAGTGTTTCACTCCTCTGTCAAGCTCTGCATGACGACATCATCAAGGTGTTCTTAAGGGTCTGCAACCTAGGTGATCATTTCTTACTCGCCAATCCAAGCAAAATCTTTTGATTTTTTTTTTTTTAAGTATTGGTTAGCCCCTTGAGATAGCTGAGGTGAAGAGCTTAGATCAGGCCAAATAATACTAAAAAAGCATCAGCTAGCTGACTGAGGTTGGTCATCACTTCACTCTCTAGGACAACAGAACTCTTCACAGGGTGGTAGTGAACTAGGTCTTTCACATTACTATTGACGGTTGTAAATAGGGCCACTGACGCATCCACAAGCTCTATCATCTGAATCCTCCTGCAGAGAGAAAGAGAGAGAGAAAAAGAAATAGAGAGAGACAGAAAGAGAGTGAGACAGAAAGAGACAAAGAGAGAGCAGAAATGGCTCAACTAGAATAGTCCTGATATTACACATTTATGAACCTACCACACATGATCTAAAAAATCCCGACATCCTCGTTCATGAAGACGGGAAAAGCATGAAGAACAGTGGTGCGTCTTGTGTGGATATCATGTAGTTCCTGCAAAGACAAAGTAATACTATGACAGACATACTGATCAAACCAGGTTAATTGCATCCTTACTACTATAAATGGGCCTTCTTTAAAAGAATGTCTTCTCTGCGATGCGCCTATGAACAGCTCTTAGCCATGGTATATTGGACATATTCTTATGGATGCATGTGAAATAATGGACAAAATAGGTTTTTGCCCATCGCCACTATACTCAAATCTGCACATGACACCAAACAAAAAAGAGAACCGCCCTAAACCATTAGTCAACCTTGTATAAAAATAACATCATTTGTGTTCTCTAACCTGTTGATTGTGGATCTTTAAGATGTCACGAAGAGCATCTGCAATCTGTCCCATCTTTGAAGCCTTTTGTCTGAACATGGTCATCAAACGAGGTGTGTCGATCCAACTCTGCAAAGAAAAAATAGACAGCGTTTTACCCATGCCGTAAAAACTAAGTTAGCAGCTAGCTAGCTAGAATTCGCATTGTTGTTTTACAGAGGATAGCTAAGGTACTAAGCACTGTTGGAGTGTTTTTATACTAATTATTATAACGTTAATTGGAGTGTTTAGTTAATTGGAGTGTTTTTATACTAATTATTATAATAGTTAACAGATAATATGCTTAAACAATAGTAGAGACATTTATTTGTGCCAATGCTGGGCTTCTGAGAAAGGATGATTATTCACTTTCATGTTAACTCCCCGTAGCTGGTCTGGGCATGTAGGCAAGGACATGGGATAGAGATAAACATGAGGAAAAGACACACTCATTGTCTTTCTTCTCTCCTGGTCCCACGACCTAATACAAAGAGCCTCTGAGAGGTGGCTACAGATCTTCTGCCCATCCTGTACTCCTTCCAAGGGCACAGTTGTGGGGAGTCAGAAGAGAATGGAGATTAGCTTGGGAGAGAGGAGTGACTATGTATGTTGTGTAAGAATGAAACAGTTTTTATACTAATTACTAGCAAAAACAGTAACTATAATTACTAGAAAAACTATAACATTTGATTATTAGCATATAACAGTTATTAACATAACAAAACTGTGCATTTAAGTTCCAGTTATAAAAACATGTAGGTTTAGCTCTGAACTTCAGATGCTCTGAACTGCAGGTGTTCCCTATCTAACTTTAGATGTTCCCTGGCAAGAGGAAACAGAAACACCTCTGATAAAGAGCTTTGAACTCGAGATGGACCCTGCTAGCAGGATAAAGGGGTCAGATGCACCTCCAGTAAAAGTGATAGATGCACCCCTAGTAAAATGGTTAGGTACCACAGAACTGTATTTAATTAGGTTGACAGGATGTAGCCCCACAGAACTGAATTTAATTAGGTTGACATGAATTATATCCTAACTTTGCGTAATCCTAGATAAAAACGCATCCTCAACTTTAGAAGTCCTATTTAATTGGGAACAAGTGATGTCATTAATGGAAAATGCACATTATACTGTTTGAATGATGGACCATGTTATGTACTCCCGCCATCAAAATGATGAAGAGCCAACAGGTGGTTCTTTTTAATTAGACGATTTTTGGGTTTTGCCACCATTATCTACAAAGTTGGAGGAACTTTTTAATTAGACGATTTTTGGGTTTCGCCACCCTTATCTACAAAGATGGAGGAAAGAGGAGAAAGATGAGACAATGGTGCCGTGCCGTCGGCAACATAGATCTGGAACTGTTGGGGTGCTAGGACCTAATTTAACAATTATGCATCCATCCGTGAGTAATTCTGGTCCGTCAGCACTCATTCACTCAGGACCTATTTATTCATACAGGTCTGTATATACATACTCATGTACAGTTGTTATATCATATCACGTGCAATATTGCTAGTAATTCTTGGACTTAACTTACGTAGTCATTCACTCAGGAATGCATATTAGTATCCTGTCAGTTGCACATTTTCTCATTGCTTTTAGTATATCGAATGTGCAATACGTGCAGTTGTCTGTAATTAAACCCTGCGCACTAAGGACTGTATTTTAAGGGAATTACTATTATTACCCCAAATGATATCATGCACACATTTAGCTATTTAAGTATCTCTTCCTGTGATTTACCTGTACAGTTTGTGTAACCATGCAAGTATTCACTTATCTGTAAATATAACTGTATACTTAACTGTACAGCTAATTTAACCATGCAAAATGTTCACTTACCTGTTCATTTTCCCAGTCTGTCTATTAAGTAAACTATTATTACCCTCGCTCATATCATATGCATTTTTAGCTACTGAAGTATTTCTCTGCCATCGACCTGTATAGTATAGTTAACCATCCAACAATGTATAGTGTACATATTCAGCCAACCACCCATACTATGCAATGTCTTTTTATAGCTTTTATTTTTTTTGCACTCCAGATATCTTGTATTTCTATACTTTTTCATACTGCCGCTATATGTACCATGTATCTGTCTTTTGTGTACTTTCGTTCTGGCATTTTGCACCTGCCCTGTGTTTTGCTGTAGCTGCTTGACAAAGAAATTTCCCCCCCGGGGATCGATAAAGTATCTATCTATCTATCTATCTATCTATCTATCTATCTATCTATCTATCTATCTATCTATCTATCTATCTATCAGAAATAGGTAGAGCAGGAGGGGTCAGATATGCCTTATGAATAATCATTTGTAACCGGTATAAAAGATCAGAACAAAGAAATGACAGTCAGTTGAATCCTGCAGGCCAACTCGACTTTGTGTTTTGTAATAAAGTCCGTCTTGATTCTACAAGCTCCAGAAGTGCTTTATTTTTAAGAATTGGGAAGGCGTTTTTTCCACGACAGCACCTCTAAAGGTAGAGATGTTGACTAAAATACACCACAAGCATGGAAGTCTACGGCTTTAATTCAAACACGTCAAATGTTCATTCAGTTTATGTTAACAAAGTGAAGATAACTTACATCTCACGGTTTACAGCAGCGGAATTTATGGCGGGTCTTGGGTAGCGCGGTCCTCAGACGTTGACGTGACGTTTGTGAAATGGAGCAAGTCCAAGAAGAATCCACACAAAACCATAGACTCATTAAACCAACTCCGAGAGAATGTTTGAGATGGATAATGTCCAATTTCACGAAAACCAGTGAGAGTCCGCCAACTGTCTTAAAAAACGTCTCTCACGTTGGCTTATGACGTCAACGCGTAATACCTCAAAGCACGTAATTGAAGTAAATCTATCATACGAAATCGAAATGTTTCCAGTTTCATACACTCAAAGATGAAGACATTGTAGAGGTCACTTGACTTGTTTTATTCATTATAACTGTTGAATATATATATTTTTCACTCAAAGCAATTAAATACTTTACAGTGTAGCTGCAAAGCAATCACTCTTACTGTACTCTACTGACTGTTTGCTTGCAGGGTATGTATGAGCCTGGATAGATAGATAGATAGATAGATAGATAGATAGATAGATAGATAGATAGATAGATAGATAGATAGATAGATAGATAGATAGATAGATAGATAGATAGATAGATAGATAGATAGATAGATAGATAGATAGATAGATAGATAGATAGATAGATAGATAGATAGATAGATAGATAGATAGATAGATAGATAGATAGATAGATAGATAGATAGATAGATAGATAGATAGATAGATAGATAGATAGATAGATGGATGGATGGATGGATGGATGGATGGATGGATGGATGGATGGATGGATGGATGGATGGATGGATGGATGGATGGATGGATGGATGGATGGATGGATGGGAAATGAAGAGTGCCGTGTACAGACGAGCAATTCCGACGAAAGGCACACAGCAGTAAACATAGCTGGCCAACTTACAGCAGTGACAGGAGACTGGGGCATAGCGCACAAAGTGACAGCCTGTGTCCACGACAACGCTAGTAACATGGTGCTGGCCAACCAGGGTATTTTAGAGTGGGAGTCGGTCCCTTGCTTTGCTCATTCGCTCCAGCTGGCCATCAATGATGACTTTAAAGTGGCCAGCCAGAACAGACTGAACAGACTGACTCTCCCACCTGTTTTTATCAGCCCTATCACCCAGTCAGAACAGACTGACTCTCCCACCTGATTATATCAGCCCTATCACCCAGTCAGAACAGACTGACTCTCCCGCCTGTTTTTATCAGCCCTATCACCCAGTCAGAACAGACTGACTCTCCCGCCTGTTTTTATCAGCCCTATCACCCAGTCAGAACAGACTGACTCTCCCGCCTGTTTTTATCAGCCCTATCACCCAGTCAGAACAGACTGACTCTCCCACCTGTTTATATCAGCCCTATCACCCAGTCAGAACAGACTGACTCTCCCACCTGATAATATCAGCCCTATCACTCAGTCAGAACAGACTGACTCTCCCACCTGATTATATCAGCCCTATCACCCAGTCAGAACAGACTGACTCTCCCGCCTGTTTTTATCAGCCCTATCACCCAGTCAGAACAGACTGACTCTCCCGCCTGTTTTTATCAGCCCTATCACCCAGTCAGAACAGACTGACTCTCCCACCTGTTTTTATCAGCCCTATCACCCAGTCAGAACAGACTGACTCTCCCACCTGTTTATATCAGCCCTATCACCCAGTCAGAACAGACTGACTCTCCCACCTAATTATATCAGCCCTATCACCCAGTCAGAACAGACTGACTCTCCCACCTGTTTATATCAGCCCTATCACCCGGGTCTCTCCTGGATTCTGTTTGTTTGTCTTCATTTGCATTACTCTGCTGTCTGCTCTCAGACCAGCCCTGAGCCATACATAAAGTTTACTTAATGGTCCCGTAAAGAGTTAGCGTAGCCTTAAAATCTCCCCCACTCTCCCCACTCAACCCCTCAACACTGCAGTTGGTGAAAGAGTTAATGTTTAGCACTGCGTCGGTCATTTTTTAAATGTATTTTTATTTTTATTTCACCTTTATTTAACCAGGTTGGCCAGTTGAGAACAAGTTCTCATTTACAACTGCGACCTGGCCAAGATAAAGCAAAGCAGTGCGACAAAAAAACAACACAGAGTTACACATGGGATAAACAAACATACAGTCAATAACACAACAGAAAATCTATGTACAGTGTGTGCAAATGTAGTAAAATTAGGAAGGTAAGGCAATAAATAAGCCATAGTGGCGAAATAATTACAATTTAGCATTAAAACTGGACTGATAGATGTGCAGATGATGATGTGCAAATAGAGATACTGGAGTGCAAATGAGCAAAAATAATAAATTTGGGGATGAGGTAGTAGGGTGGGCTATTTACAGACGGGCTATATACAGGTGCAGTGATAGGTAAGCTGCTCTGACAGCTGATGCTTAAAGTTATTGAGGGAGATGGTAGTCTCCAGCTTCAAAGATTTTTGCAATTTCTTCCAGTCATTTGGTAGCAGAGAACTGGAAGGAATGGCGGCCAAAGGAGGTGTTGGCTTTGGGGATGACCAGGGAAATATACCTGCTGGAGCGCATGCTACGGGTGGATGCTGCTATGGTGACCAGAGAGCTGAGATAAGGCGGGGATTTACCTAGCAAAGACTTATAGATGACCTGGAGCCAGTGGGTTTGGCGACAAATATGTAGTGAGGGCCAGCCAACGAGACCATACAGATCGCAGTGGTGGGTAGTATATGGGGCTTTGGTAACAAAAAGGATGGCACTGTGATAGACTACATCCAATTTTCTGAGTAGAGTGTTGCAGGCTATTTTGTAAATGACATCGCCGAAGTCAAGGATCAGTAGGATAGTCAGTTTTACGAGGGCATGTTTGGCAGCATGAGTAAAGGAGGCTTTGTTACGAAATAGGAAGCCGATTCTAGATTTAATTTTGGATTGGGGACGCCTAGGTATTTGTAGGTGTCCACGTATTCTGAGTCAGACCCGTCGAGAGTAGTGATGATAGTCCGGTGGGCGGGTGCGGGCAGCGTTCGATTGAAAAGCATGCATTAAGTTTTACTAGCAATTAAGAGCAATTGGAGGCTACAGAAGGAGTGTTGTATGGCATTGTAGCTTGTTTGTAGGTTATTTACCACAGTGTCCAAAGAGGGGCCAGGTGTATACAGAATGGTGTCGTCTGCGTAGAGATTGATGAGAGAGTCACCAGCAGCGAGAGCGACGTCGTTGATATATATAGAGAATAGAGTCGGCCCAAGAATTTAACCCTGTGGCACCCCCATAGAGACTGCCAGAGGTCCGGACAACAGGCCCTCCGATTTGACACCCTGAACTCTATCTGAGAAGTAGTTGGTGAACCAGGCAAGGCAGTCATTTGAGAAACCAAGGCTGTTGAGTCTGCCAATAAGAATGCGGTGATTGACAGAGTCGAAAGCCTTGGCCAGGTCAATGAAGGCGGCTGCACAGTACTGTCTTTTATCGATGGCGGTTATGATATTGTTTAGGACCTTGAGCGTGACTGAGGTTCACCCATGACCAGCTCAGAAACCAGATTGCATAGCAGAGAATGTACGGTGGGATTCGAAATGGTCAGTGATCTGTTTATTAACTTGACTTTAGAAAGGCAGGGCAGGATGGATATAGGTCTGTAAGAGTTTGCGTCTAGAGTGTCTCCCCCTTTGAAGAGGGGAATGACCGCGGCAGCTTTTACACTTTTATTACTTCAGGAAATGAAGCTTCTTGAGCTATTCGGTCTCTCGAAAAATCACAAGAATTCATAAGCAATCTCTTTTATATGAGTTCTGGTATTAAAGGCTACGTACGTCACATGAATTGGTTGCAGCACATTCTTTCTGCGATGGATTGATCGGCCTATTAGATGACACTATGTTGAACGTAATGCCAATGAGAACGAGCTGATTGTTGCAAATACTGAAGAGCAGTTTGTTATTTTGTTTCAGGATCCCTCAGTTACACAAGTGACCAACTCTGACGTAGACCACAATCAGCAATTTAACCCTTTTACAGACCATCAGACGGTAAGATCACCTGCTTTTTACCCCTGCATCCACACATACTCACTCACTCACTGATCAAAACTACAGTAACTGACTATGAATAGATTGATGCCCCTTTGATCACAGATTACTGTATTGTGTGTTGGTATTTGCCCCGCCTTTTCTCAGTCTGCCACCTGTATTTCCTGTTTCAGGCTAGCTTATCAGGACCCACCATTCAGGTATTCACGATCCCTTGCCAGCCTGCTGTGCTGCAGCCGTCAACAGTGCCCAGCCCACAGGTCAGTGATGGCGCTTGTCACTAGTTTACTATGGAACCAAAAGCCATCAACGTCTTCACTGTCTACTTGTCCATACTGATTTAAAGAAGCTATATGGAACTTTTTTGCTTTTGTTGGTTAGGGTTAGCCAAAAGGGGTCCGTTAAATGGACCGATATATGGTCCATAAATGAGCTGATTTAGGGTAATTGTACCCTGCACTAAGGACTGTATTTTAAGGGAATTACTATTATTACCCCAAATTATATCATACACACATTTAGCTATTTAAGTATCTCTTCCTGTCATTTACCTGTACAGTTAATGTAACCATGCAAATATTCACTTACCTGTTCATTTAACCAGAATGTATATTAAGTAAACTATTATTACCCTCACTTATAACATACGCACATTTAGCTATTTAAGTATTTCTCTGCCATATGTATAGTATAGTTAACCATGCAAATATTTCTTATTTATCTATATCAACTTGCAATATTTTTATCATTTTTTTCATCTAACACTCTGTAACAATGTATAGTGTACATATTCAGCCATTCAGGCTAGCCTATCAGGACCCACCATTCCGGTATCCACGATCCCTTCCCAGGCTGCCATGCTGCAGCCATTAACAGTGCCCAGCCCACAGGTCAGTGATGGCGCTTGTCACTAGTTTACTATGGAACCAAAAGCCATCAATGTCTTCACTGTCTACTTGTCCATACTGATTTAAAGAAGCTATATGGAACTTTTTTGCTTTTGTTGGTTAGGGTTAGCCAAAAGGGGTCCGTTAAATGGACCGATATACAGTGGGGAGAACAAGTATTTGATACACTGCCAATTTTGCAGGTTTTCCTACTTACAAAGCATGTAGAGGTCTGTAATTTCTATCATAGGCACACTTCAACTGTGAGAGACGGAATCTAAAACAAAAATCCAGAAAATCACATTGTATGATTTTTAAATAATTAATTTGCATTTTATTGCATGACATAAGTATTTGATCACCTACCAACCAGTAAGAATTCCGGCTCTCACAGACCTGTAAGTTTTTCTTTAAGAAGCCCTCCTGTTCTCCACTCATTACCTGTATTAACTGCACCTGTTTGAACTCGTTACCTGTATAAAAGACACCTGTCCACACACTCAATCAAACAGACTCCAACCTCTCCACAATGGCCAAGACCAGAGAGCTGTGTAAGGACATCAGGGATAAAATGGTAGACCTGCACAAGGCTGGGATGGGCTACAGGAAAATAGGCAAGCAGCTTGGTGAGAAGGCAACAACTGTTGGTGCAATTATTAGAAAATGGAAGAAGTTCAAGATGACGGTCAATCTCCCTCGGTCTGGGGCACCATGCAAGATCTCACCTCGTGGGGCATCAATGATCATGAGGAAGGTGAGGGATCAGCCCAGAACTACACGGCAGGATCTGGTCAATGACCTGAAGAGAGCTGGGACCACAGTCTCAAAGAAAACCATTAGTAACACACTACGCCGTCATGGATTAAAATCCTGCAGCGCACGCAAGGTCCCCCTGCTCAAGCCAGCGCATGTCCAGGCCCGTCTGAAGTTTGCCAATGACCATCTGGATGATCCAGAGGAGGAATGGGAGAAGGTCATGTGGTCTGATGAGACAAAAATAGAGCTTTTTGGTCTAAACTCCACTCGCCATGTTTGGAGGAAGAAGAAGGATGAGTACAACCCCAAGAACACCATCCCAACCGTGAAGCATGGAGGTGGAAACATCATTTTTTGGGGATGCTTTTCTGCAAAGGGGACAGGACGACTGCACCGTATTGAGGGGAGGATGGATGGGGCCATGTATTGCCAGATCTTGGCCAACAACCTCCTTCCCTCAGTAAGAGCATTGAAGATGGGTCGTGGCTGGGTCTTCCAGCATGACAACGACCCGAAACACACAGCCAGGGCAACTAAGGAGTGGCTCCGTAAGAAGCATCTCAAGGTCCTGGAGTGGCCTAGCCAGTCTCCAGACCTGAACCCAATAGAAAATCTTTGGAGGGAGCTGAAAGTCCGTATTGCCCAGCGACAGCCCGAAACCTGAAGGATCTGGATGGAGGAGTTGGCCAAAATCCCTGCTGCAGTGTGTGCAAACCTGGTCAAGAACTATAGGAAACGTATGATCTCTGTAATTGCAAACAAAGGTTTCTGTACCAAATATTAAGTTCTGCTTTTCTGATGTATCAAATACTTATGTCATGCAATAAAATGCAAATTAATTATTTAAAAATCATACAATGTGATTTTCTGGATTTTTGTTTTAGATTCCGTCACTCACAGTTGAAGAGTACCTATGATAAAAATTACAGACCTCTACATGCTTTGTAAGTAGGAAAACCTGCAAAATCGGCAGTGTATCAAATACTTGTTCTCCCCACTGTATGTGAACCATACAGCCAACATTCAAGCCAAAATGTCACCTGTGCTTTCTCTCCACTCCAAAATGCCACCTGTCCTCTTTCTACACTCCAAAATGTCACCTGTCCTCTCTCTACACTCCAAAATGTGACCTGTCCTCACTCTCCTCCTGTCCCTTCAGGCCATGGTGGCTGCAGGCCAGGCCAGCCTGCTGAGACAGCAGGAGGAGCTGGAGAGGAAGACTGCAGACCTGGAGCGCAGACAGCAGGAGCTGCAGAGCAGGGGTGCCTCAAGAGGTCAATCCCTTCTCCTCACACCATATACCTCTGAACATATCCTACCCTAGCCTCTCCTTCTCCCCACAGTAGCCTCTTAGTAGGTCAACCTGTTTCAATTTAAGCAAATCAGGAATTAAACTGATAATCCTGGAGTCAATTCAGGAAGTAAACTGAAATTCCTGTAATTTCAGTTTCCTTCCAGAATCAACTAAATTGAAACGGAATTGAACCCAACCTCAGCCTCTGCCACCCATCCTCACCTCTACAGCAGGGTCACTGCCCACTTCAATTCAGTAAAAAAAGGAATTTCATTGAAATTGTAATTCACGTCAATTCATGAATGGAAACATTTTCTTTGGAAATAGATGAGGATCAACAAGGATACATTCTTGCAATAGAGCTGTTGAAAAAAGTGAATGATGACATATTAATCAATGAATGTTTATTTTAATAGGTAAGGAAAACAACTGGCCACCTCTTTCCAAGGCTTTTCCCATAAATCCTTGCTTCTACCAGGACTTCTCGGCGGAGATTCCCATGGAGTACCAGAGGGTCTGCAAGATGATGTACTATCTGAGGATGTGTAAGTACACTGTGTGTACCAGAGGATCTGCAAGATGATGTACTATATGTGTGTGCGTCCATGCGTGCAGTACCACAGAGACTGGTTAGTTACTTTGTTAAATACAGCAAAGATACTAACTCATGGTATATTGTAATGTCAGGCACTGTTCTGTCTGCATGCAGGTGCACAGAGCTAATTGTTGTTTATCCCCTATCTATTACTGGATCTATCTATATCTATATACCTATCTACTGTATATCTATATCTATATACCTATCTACTGTACCTATCTATATCTGTACCTATCTATACCTGAATCATCTATATCTATATACCTACCTACTGTATATCTATATCTATATACCTACCTACTGTATATCTATATACCTATCTACTGTACCTATCTATATCTATACCTATCTATACCTGGATCATCTATATCTATATACCTATCTACTGTACCTATCTATATCTACATATCTATACCTGGATCATCTATATACCTATCTACTGTATATCTATACCTATTTAATGCCTCACTGGGGTGCCGGGTGCCGTCGGCAACATAGACCTGGAACTGTAGGAGTGTTAGGACCTAGTTTAACAATTATGCATCCATCCGTGAGTAACTGTCTGGACTGTAATCACTCATTCACTCAGGACTTATTAATTCAGGACTGTATATACATATTCATGTACAGTTGTTATATCATATCACGTGCAATATTGTAAGTAATTATTGGACTGAACTTACGTAGTCATTCACTCAGGACTGCATATTAGTATCCTGTCAGTTTTATATTTGTTCATTGCTTTTAGTATATCGAATGTGCAATACGTGCATTTATCTGTAATTGTACCCTGTACTAAGGACTGTATTTTAAGGGAATTAGTATTATTACCCTAAATTATATCATACGCGCATTTAGCTATTTAAGTATCTCTTCCTGTCATTTACCTGTACAGTTAATGTAACCATGCAAATATTAACTTACCTGTTCATTTAACCAGAATGTATATTAAGTAAACTATTATTACCCTCACTTATATCATACGCACATTTAGCTATTTAAGTATTTCTCTGCCATCTGTATAGTATAGTTAACCATTATTTATCTACATCAACTTGCAATATTTTTATCATTTTTTCATCTAACACTCTGTAACAATGTATGGTGTACATATTCAGCCAT